>JAMLFT010004270.1:0-19908 GCA_026544285.1 Pachyrhizus erosus | reverse complement strand
ATTTTATTGCAAAATTATACCTTGGGATTATGACTAATAAAAAAATGAAAGCACATTAAAAAATTTTAATGAATTTGTTTTGACTTTTCAAAATAATCACAAGATTAAAAGAATTTAAGTTTGATTAAAATTATAGCCTATTATGAATGATTTTCTATAAATTTAGTTGTTTTTTAAGAAAGGTAATTTTTATTATTATAAACAACAAAAAGTTAGCTTATGGTTTTTTATTAAAAATCTCTAAAAATTAACGACTATATTATTTTACATTAAAATCACTTTTTTAACCTTTAACAAATGAATCCAAGAGTAAAATAGAAAAAAAAAACAGAAAATACATAAAATTAAACAAAATATTATTTGAATAGATAAAAAATAAGAAACAAATGCAAAAAAATTTCTCCACTTATTTGAATGAGCAGAAAAAATAGTTAAAAAAATAATATATTATATAATAATATTTTTACACCAACTAAAGAATTTTATTTTTTTACTCCATTATTTTTTTTAACATAACTTGTTAATTATAATTTTTAAAGTTTCTATGTTACATAAAAATTATTTAAATTTTTATGAAATTAAAACAAAAAAAAGAATTATTATTTTCTTCTCATTCCATACTAATTTGGAAGAAAAGCATTTTTCTTGTAAATCTCACTAAAATAATGATCCTTTTTTCTAATTTTTCTTTCAAATGAATAGTAAAAATTTAGTATTTTTATCTCATTTCTTAGTTTTATTTTTTGTTAAATAACCACGCAATGTTTCAGTGTCGACAAATCCATCTAACTATAATTATTCTTATATTATTAGATAGTTTTAATAATACTAATTAGTATTATTATTTTATTATTTGACATGTTACACCATTCTAACAACCTAACATTATATAATTAAATAAATCTTTAATTTAAAATAGATTTTATATAAGTAATGAATCAAATTAAACCTATATGATGAATAAGTTTCATACCAGCAAAGTTTATCAGCAATACAAGGATCTGAGATCTGTTAAAAACACACTAATACCATACTCAAAATTTTTAACAAAAATAAGTTCCACAATATTTTGATTTGCGATTATTAAGTGATCTTATAAAAAAATAAGCACATATGTGCTATTGTTGATTCTTTAGAATTGATTTATAATTGACTGTAATAGATTGACACTCAAAGTGTCATTATAACTCAAGAATTACATCTGAGGGTAACATTATTGGTTTGATTAAATTTTAGATATTTTAAAAATTAACTTTGTGGTGATTATAATTGATTTTGGGTTTGGACTATTGGAACGTCCTTTTTTATTTATTTTAATTTAAAGGAAAAAAAATTAGATATTTTATTTTAAGTAAATTTTAAAATTTAATTTCTATGCACCACATCGCTTAACATGTTAGAAGAGAAAAACGACACTCTTGCATGCTTCCTATACTTAGACATGGAGCCACCAAAATTGTCGCATGAACACATGGCCTAAAGAAGGTATCATGAGGTGATATATGACTAAGGTTGTTTGAGAGAAACTAATATAAAAGGCATGTTTTATCCTCGAGTTCACAATTAGGCATTGTTAAGGAGAATGTTCGTGAAGCTTCTAAGCTTAAGGGGTCCTTTGTACATTATTATTAGTGCTCTCCAACACAAAGAGAGTTTTGCACTTTAAAAATGTATTTTTTTTTATCAACTTCACATTAACAAATTGTTTAACTCACATTTATAGTACCATTTTAAAAACATAGTAAATTTTCTAACTCTAATTCTTATAAAATAAATTCTATGAAAATTGAAACTCAAGTTTTAATTGTTTAAGAAAGTTTTTACCTAGTCCAAACTTTATTGTTATATGTAACTTATTGGTAAATGACAATACTAAAGGAGCATAATAATGTAGAGATATTTACATTTGATATGAAAGTTGTTGAAAAATCAAGTATGAATAGTTGGTTTCATATTGACTAAGAAATAACTCAATGAAGGATGTATAAAATATGTGACTCATATATTCAATGCTTTCAAATTTTTATAGAGATATGATGTGGTACTTAATTTTTTTTATAGTTCTTGTAATTAACTTATTAACTCATTTGAGTGCTCCTTAAACTTCCTAACAAATTGAGATAAAGTAATTATCTTATTCATAATATGATCATTATTCTTTCACAAAATAGTAATAGCTTTTGAATTTATTTCTTATTTGACAAAGAAAGTTATGATTATTGTTGTTGGAGATTGACTTGAATCTTTATGGGCTATTTTACCCTTTTAAGTTTTGATGGGAGCAATTAATCCTTGTGACTTGGATCATGCCTAATCCAAAACAAGTCTCCACAGTGATTTAAGGAAAATATTAATTCTTATAATTATTTTTTATTTAATTTTTTATACACATATGTAAAGAAAAAAGATTATTTTTTTATAAAAAATAAAAATTAAAGATTATTTATTTAATATGAATACAAATTATAAGGAAAAAAAAAACTAATACTCGATATTAACGGCAAAAAGTCAGTAAATAAGAAACAGGGAAAAGTAAAACCTAAAAACCAAATTAGTAAATGGGGACGAGAATATGTTTCAAAATGAACAATTTAAGCTAGCAAGGTTGAGAAAGGAAAAAGTGGAAAACAGAATTTAAAAGGGCATACAGATTGGCGGGTGAATGAATCTGACCAAGATGGACAACAATCTCAATTCAAATTCAAAGCGTTAACGGATCCAATCACAGTTCTACTAAAGTACTTTCCATTTCCATTACCAACTTAACTTCATGTGTGTGTGTGAGAGAGAGAGAGAGAGGGAAGGGAGTGGGTGCTGAATTAATTGGCAACATTGAATGCATCCAACCACTCAGTGCCCATCGAATTCAATTCCGATCAGTGAAGCCACTTTCTCTGATAATCGCAGTCTTTCCGTAGTAACTATGGCTATTTATTTCACTTCATATTCTCGGGGCAAAAAACGGTTTCACATATTTATTTATTTATTTATTTTTCAAGTGAAACCTTGCTTGTGTTATGTTCAATTAATTATTGGAGGTCCACACTCTCCTTTCCATTTGAAGCCCGATCCCTCCCTGGTGTTACGTTGTGTACTAAACATTAAACATTAAACATAATATGATAATGTTGATAGATAGATAGAAGAAGAATGCAAGAGGATTTCTAGAATAGTTAAGAATTAATGATGGGTGAGTTTCACTTTCATAGTGTATTTGACAAAGACGGTGTATATGCTCAGCATCAGGGTGCAAATTCTAGCCTACACAGGCGCTCTAACAGGTTCTTGTTTTTACTGAAGCTCAATCGTGCCTCGTTTTGGTTCTTATTGTCGCTTTATAATACCGTTCGGAGAACATAATAACGTTTTTTAAACTAAGAATTTATTATTTTTAAAAATTGGTTAATGGATCCATATATGTCTTAAGTTTGACTATTTGGCTTATTCAATGAACATTGTAAAATTTTCTCTTTTTCAGTTTGAATTCAAGAGCATTATGAAAAATAAAAAGTGGGTGGAGGATGAGTGGATGATAGGATCTGACTGACTATATTAATGAAATAACGATTTAGAAAACTTGGTCTAGGGTACTCTCTGGATTGTGGTGAGAAGTGTTTATTGTAAATGTTGATAATGATTTTTTTAGAAAGAATGCATGGAGCTGTTTCATTTTGTGTCATGACATGGCATGTGGTTTTTTGTGTATTTCCCAGTGCTTCTGACAGGAATCTGAAATTCTCAAGAGGTGGAGTTTTGCATCCTATAGAGAAAGACCAGCACGAATCTCTTGTGAGTTGTGAGACTACAGTATAAATTTCATCTTTTACTTTTCAAGTCATATCTCTTAATTTTTTGGATAAAACAATGAATGCATTCAGCGTGCAACGTATGGACCTAATTTTGGATGTGAAAGTAAATTCATTTGCTGTGACTTGAACAGGCTTCACCATCTTCAGTGAGGGCTTCTACGTTATCAAGTCCGTTACATGACAACCTCACCTGTAACAACAAAATTTTTTCAACTCATAGAGCATCCTTGGAAAAAGATGTAAGTTATCTTTTTGGTTTGGCGGAATTTATCTCTGGATATCTTTCTTGTGAACAATTCTGTTCCAGTTTACACAGGCTGAGATGACTCAGAATGACAATATACTGCTTCTTGGTTTTCTGATCTTCCCCCAAAATTTAGTTAGTGTTTTTCTTTTAGTTTTAATGTATAATAGAAGTTTAATTTAGAAGTGGGGGGGGGTTGGGAAACGTGGGAAACCATAAGATTTCCAAGTTCCAACTACTCAAGAGTATATTATACCTTGAAGAGACCTTTAAAATGAAAGAAATTGATTACATGATCTTGGAACTAACTGATATAAAGTAATGTGTTTCATAGAACAATTTGGCATACTCTTTTCACAGGATAATAAGTTTGAAAATACTTTATTGTGGAATCAGAGATGCAATTCCTGAAGACCTGAACTGACCTTTGTCAATAATGCATAAATTAGAAGCACCTTAAGATCAAAGAAATCACAACGGAAAAAAATTGTAGAAAATATTCGTATGGCTATAATCAAAGCTTAAGATATTGTGTTGTGTCTTTCTGGGAAATGCATCTTCTGTATTTTATCTCTTTCATGAAAACCCATGGGAATCATAAAGGGGTTTAAATTATGGAAAGAAAATGCCGGATTGTTTAGGTTCTTATTTTCCCATAAGATGGCCATAGTTTAGTATTTGATTGATGCCCGAACCATATGATGTACTGATTTGCAGGTTGAGCAGCTACAGCTACGCCTACAGCAGGAAAAATCTATGCGTATCCTGCTCGAGAGAGCAATGGGCCGTGCCTCAAGTACTTTATCACCTGGACACAGGCACTTTGCTGCTCAGGTAATTTGACATTTGCTACTCGGGCAGTGGGCTTGTGCTCTGTTCACACTTTAAGCTATTAAGATAGTACTGGACATGGTAGAGATATAAACCATTCTTGTGCACCCACCAAACAACTTAAGCTTTCCGGTTAATTTGGCTCTTGACTATTATCTATTGTAATTCCTTGTATGTATAGTCTTGTGACAGATGTATTATTACATGTTACTATAGTATTTAAGTTTGGACAAACTTGACTCAACATAGAATAAGCCATTCAGGATTATAAATTATTAGGACCAGAGGTGTTGATTCTCAAGTAAAGGACTGGAGTTTGTGATAAGGATAAAGGGACACTACACTTGGATTGTAAATTTTGATCGGACGTGTATAATTCACAAAATGATATTTCCCATTCAAGTCATGGCCATAAGTATTCATTTGTTTTGTAGAAATTAACTATTTTTTCTTTTTCTCCCCTTCTTAGACAAAAGATTTAATTGCTGAAATTGAGTTACTTGAAGAAGAAGTTTCAAGCCGTGAGCAACATGTGCTTACTATGTACAGAAGTATTTTTGAACATTGTGTTAGCCGGCCATCTTCTGAACAAAATTCTGGTGTGGCTTCACCTGCTCATCCAAGGCATGAATCCAGGAAGCATCCAAGTATAATTTCAAGTGCTTTCTGTTCATCAAAAAAGTTTCCCTTGCGACCCTTGCAAGGTTTGATTTCTAATAATGACTTGAAGAATAGAATATTTGGGTCAAGTTATGCTCCTTTATCGTGTGGCAAGGGCAAAGTTTATTTTGGAAAGACTTGTCCTGATTCCACCAAGGTAATATTGCTATAGTTACTCGTTTCCATTGTTTTTTTCTGTGAAAGGAAAAAACTTACATATAATAGTATCCTAAAGTTGAAACTAATGTACTAAAGATGCCCTTCTAACGTTTGGTCCCAACATTTTCACCTTAATCATGTGTCAGGTTAATGAGAAGTTTTCCGCAATGGAGAAAACTCCAGTATTACGAACTTTAAAAGATCATATAAACCAGTGCCCAAACAGGCTTTCTGAGGAGATGGTGAAGTGTATGGCAACTGTATATTGCTGGCTCCGTAGTGCGACCTCTGTAAATACGGAAAAAAGTAGGTCACCTTTTTTATCAAGGTCATCCACTCATGATGTACGCCCAAGACATGGTGTTAGGGAGGATCGAGATTGTTCTTGCAAATCAGTAGTGGAAATATCTTGGATAGCTACTCGCAAACGTCATTCTTCTCAAGCTGCTTACGCCATTGACAACTACAGGTTGGTTTTTTAAATATGATAACTTCAACATGATGTTAAAAATATGAATACCAAAAAGGTGCTTCTCATGCATTTATAAAGAATCTTAAGGCGGTGTTGTACCTTGAAATTATTTCCTTGTTTGGAAAATTCAAAATTTGACAACTAATAGTTTTGTGGCAATCTTAGCAAGAGTTATTTACAATTACCCATTAACTAATACCTGCTTTGTCTCATCATAATTGTCATGTAAAAGAAAATTGTTCTAAAATGATTGTCATTTTAGTCTTTCAATGTAATATTATTTTTTTCATTTATCTTAATATATTTTTCAATATTAATATTGTCTTTCATTGTATTCAATAAATTCAATTAAGATTACGGTTAATTTGGTAAAAATGTTAATTTCTTTCCTCTATTAAATGATTTTCTTGATCTGTGTAAAAAAAATGTCGGACAACAATTATAATAATACGAAGGAACTGTATATTTATTGTGATTTGTACAATTATTTTCTAGAGAATTTTTGTTTTCTGAATGATAAATTTTTTCTAGACATCTTAAGTGGTAGTATTAATACAGTTGTTTTAGTGTTCTGTAATTTAAATTTATGGTACTACAGTCCAAAAAAGAAAGTAAAACTATTGGAAGGCCCTCCTTAGATTCTAAGGTTTTCTTAAATTCTTGAGAATCTGTCATAATTCAATTTGACTTTGTTGTGAATTCAATTTAGCAAACAATAGAATAAAGGTCAAAATTCGCTACTTTTTTAAAGTTTAGAAGTAAAATTCACAAAAATACTTAAATTGGGACAAAATTCGCAACAAAGTTAAAATTTAGAGACAGAAATCGCAATTAAGTCTAATTCATAAAAGATATTTTAGGTCATTTCAGAGGATTTATGTATATTCCCTCAAATCCATCTATCATATTTGAGATACACACTAGCTTGGCCTCCCCACATATGACCAGTTCAATACACCTATTGCACAATGTTGTGATACTAGCAAATCGTACAAATAATAAAAATTAAGTAAAATATCATTTCTATAAGAATTTGTATAATACTTAGATATTTGTGAAAATTAAGTAGATTACGAATATGAGTTTAAGAATGGAACTGTAAATAATGCAGCAGGATTCAATTGCAAGAAAAGAAAATAGATTGTGCTTTTATCAAACATGTGGTATGCGATAAGTGGTTGTCACTTATGGATGGAATCATTAGGGTTTAACTTCATCAAATCATCCTCTCATGCAATCATACAATTGTATTCAATTAAGAAATTATCATTAACCAACAAAATTAGAAAGAACCCAAGTCTCTTGACTCCACCACCAATTCTTTGATTTGCGTAACCAAGTGATTAGTGTTAAGATTAAGGTTCAACAATCACCAATCATTTTTATCATATCCCTAGGTATAAAAATTATTGATTATCCTTTTTCAATTTGCAATTCAATTGAATTTCTCAATTACAATTAAATATGTAGAATCATGCAATTAGTTTATCAAACTAAAAAAAAATATTAATCATAGAAGAGAACAATGATAATCTTTTATTGAATAACAAAAAAGTAATTACTGGAAATTGAGAAATATTAAATTAAATCCCAATTAAGGATGAACTTAGTTACTTGTAACTAAGGGGAAGAAAGATTCCAATAAAGAGATTGCTAGAGAAGAATCCACAATCATGGAAGTCGCTACCAACTCTTTCTAATCCTAGACTTTCGAGTGCAAAGGTTCGGCATCCTTCTCTATGCTCTAGGTTTTCTTTTTCTACCTCTGGGCCTTCAGCTTAGGTCATCCTTCTCTGTGCTCTAGGTTTTCTTTTTCTACCTTTGGGCCTTCAACTTGGGCTTTGTGTGTAAGTAGTAGAGGTTTGCTTAAGCGATATTAAATAATTGCATCTAGATACTATGAATTTGCAAGTATAGATGACAATTATCACATAACTTCTTGGCAAAAAACTACTCACAAATCTGAATGGTTTGATCTTGGCATCTCCATGTTTGATGATGCATGACAAATGAGCCAATTATACATAAATGTTGGCTTGCTGTAGATGGGTTGGTGATGTTGCACAACTGCAGCGCTGCAGTTGTTAGTTTAATTTGAATTTCTTTTTGCTCAAGTTACCTTTGACGGATGTTATTAGATTTATTTAGATAAGAATTTTAAGTTAGGATCTATATCCTGTACGAAGGGTTTTGAAGGCTGCTGGATAGTTCAGCTTTTCTTATTTTTCTTGGTTGTTAACCAGAAGATCTTTCCTTTATTATGTGATGATGTATGTCTCTCTCTTAAAATTTTGTTACATGTCTTTGCCTTTGTTTTCTCCCAAATCTCAAGTTCCATAATTAATCCTAGAACTTCTATCCTACATCCCTTAAGAAGATCCGTTTTGGCAATTCGGACATTGTCACATTTTGACCCGAGTTTGACAGGCATTAATGTTTTAGCAATTCTGGAAGTCATTATTTGAGTGAACACAACTATTAAATATAAATTGGATTCCTAGAAGTTTAGTTTTTGAGAGAACACAACAATTTTTCTTAATCTACTTAACCGACTGCCTAATTAAGGGAAGGATATTTCAGTTCTATTTATGTGTACTTGTTATTTTTTATCAAGGATGCCCTAGATTCTTATGATTGAATTGTCGACTTAACCTGTCCTTTTACTCATTTCCTTCAGAGTACTAGTTGAACAACTTGAAAGGGTGAATATCAGTCAAATGGAATGTGATGGACAAATTGCATTCTGGATCAACGTGCATAATGCTCTTGTGATGCATGTAACATTCACACTCACATGACTATAATTTTATTTTTTTTTGCCAACTTTCAGCACCTAAAATTTTCTTTTACTGTTAACAGGCATATTTAGCTTATGGAATTCCCCAGGGCTCGCTCAAGAGGTTGGCCTTGTTTCACAAGGTAGTCTATTTCTTTCTTCAATTGGATATTGTCCTTAGTCAGCAGCAAATTCTAAGTTTTTTATGCTGAGATTAACTAGCACCTAATTTTTGTTTAGTGTGATGCCTAGACCGGGAACTATATCCAAATAATGTTTATTTCATTTTTTTAATCCAGAAAATTACAAAGAAATAGCCACATATACAGTGAACACCAACTAAAATCTTCCTTTGTAGGGAGGAAAAAAACTCTCATGCACCTTCTCTTAATTACTTGTTAGCATTTACATGACTTAAGTCACCAAAAGGCATGTGAACTAAAGTTGTTATGGTATTTGAAGAACATTTACATGCCGTTGAGAAGTAACTTGTGATGTCATCATCATACACTTTTAGCACTTCCATTTTTCTCATTGGTGCAACCTTATTCTGGATTCATTATTTTATTGATACATCATGGAAAATATGAAATAATGAGTACAACTGTGTAGTGCAGGCTGCATACAACATTGGCGGTCATATCATAAGTGCAAATGCCATAGAACAAGCGATTTTTTGCTTCCGAACACCCCGCATTGGACGGGTACTAATCTGACCCTCCTGAAAAAACATGGGCACCTCGAAATATATGAGAAGTATTGGCATTTTTATGGATGCATTTTAATGGTAGAATATTTTTTATTGGTCCAAATAGTGCAACTCTAAATATTTTTCTGTTTTGACCTGAGGGTTACAAATCACAGATTCCTCCCATGATTTGCATCTGCTGCTTGCAAGCCTATATTGCTATAGAAAGATATTAGTGTATCTATTTAAATTGGTATGCACAGCTATGATTTAACAGTCACCAATAATCTTGTGAGCTTATAGGGCTTTTAATGGTCACTGGTCAGAAAAAGATAAAGGGTGGATAAGAAAGCTGGATCAAAGTAGGCAAGGATATAAGCTTGATAAGCTTTTATCATGTAACATAGTAGATAAGAATATAAATTGTATATAAATAGTGATAAAATTATCCTTATGAAAGGAGTGGGTGATAGTGGTAATGGTAACTGGGACAAGGGTGGTAGTGATGGTAGATATGAGACAGTGGTGGTGATGGCGAAAGTAGCAATGACAATGATGCTAGTGATGGTGATAATAACATAAAAGAATAACAATTGTGCACCTCAGGTGAGGATTGAAATCACATGTCCTTGTTTTTTGTCCAACCAATCAAAAATTGACACCTGTTTAAAAAAGTAACACACTCTCCTGATTGTTAGTTTTTGTTATTTTTTATTGTGGGAAACAGAACGGGACATGTGATTTGGTCCAGTGGAGATGAGGGTGAAAGAGAAAAATTGTCTATCTTTTCATAATTCTTCCTAACCCAACTCCCGTTTCAGTATAAAACTTAACCTAATGAACAACATAGGATGAGCTTATCCTGTTTGATCAGCTCAATAATCGATGGATCACAATTCACGACAGAATTAGGCTGTTTCTTTTATTCCTTATCCTAGACACCAAAAGGGCCCATAGGGTTTGCCTGTCTACTGGAAAGAGATCAGAAATCTAAAAGTTTTAATGTAATTCTTGTTGGAACTTCATTAGAACCTTATTTCTTTTCCAGATATTATACTGTGATTTTTTTAACAGAATTTGAAGTTAAAACTTCTAATACCGAATTTTGATGTCAGGTTGGCACCACATGTTTCATCTTATTATTATTTTTGTTTATCACAGTGGCTTGAAAGCTTAGTGTGTGCTGCCCTGAGGAAGAAAAATGGTGAAGAAAAACAGCTTATCAGCTCAAAATTGTGTATTATTGATTTCCAACCCCTTGTTTGCTTTGCTCTTTGCACTGGGGCATTGTCAGATCCTGTGGTAATTTTTCTTTGATTTACTTTTTTCCAAGGAACTGGAGTTTGAATATCATTGGGAAAATGTGATGTTAGTTGTGTATGGCTTTGCTCTTGTTGAGTATGCATCTTGATCAATGTTGATGCATTGATGAAGCACAGTAGGAAGTAAATATGAGAAATTATAAAAATAGAAAGTATGATACTCACATTTGCATTTATATTACTTCCTGCTCTCTAATACCCTGATTGTGAAGAGTTGTTCAAGACTTTTCTTGTTACTGTGCTGCAGCTAAAAGTATACACTGCATCAAATATAAGAGAACAGCTGAATATTGCCAAGAGAGAGTTTCTTCAGGCAAATGTTGTTGTGAAGAAGTCAAGCAAAGTTTTTCTCCCTAAATTAGTGGAAAGATTTTCTAGAGAAGCATCAGTCAGTTTAGATGATCTCCTTGGGTGGGTCATGGGAAGTGTTGACAAGAAACTGCATGATTCAATACAGAAGTGCCTTGATCGTAAATCCAATAAAAAGTCATCTCAGATCATAGAATGGCTGCCTTACAGTTCTCGGTTCAGGTACATGTTCTCCAAGGATCTAATAGACAAGCCATGGTGGGTATAACATAACATCTTACTGCAATGATGAGGTTCTTTTTAGGTTTAATTGTTTGTGGAAAACGAGGAAGCTAGTTATAGGTGTTCATAGAAATTTCGTGTACAATTAAACATAATTTGCTTGTGTTAGATTTCGTACTCTTACTATCTAAATATTTTGATAAATGTAGTCGCACGCCTAACCATTTGTATGGACAAACTCTCCTTAACATGGAAGTTGTAGAATACAATAATAAACGGTAATTTCATGTTGCATAGGTGAGCTGAAGTATAGAAATGTTCATAGCATTATAAGTTACCCCCACAAGTAATTTATTAATATATGAAGAATTTTAATCAATTACATAAGATATATAGATCTTGCATAGATAAACTTTTTCATAAACACTAATAAAAAAATTTGATAAGATAAAATAAATTGAATTTTATTCATAAATTAACATCAACTTACGAATCTCAATTTTATAAGTTGTATGAGAGAATTTTTATATTGTTTTTAATTTCTAAGATAACTTCAATTTATTTTAAAGTGTGCTTTGGTGAAGAAAGACCGATGCGTGTCAACCCGAAGCAAATATAACTAGCTTTTTATGGATGATTTGAAAAACTACAAATACTTGGGCTAATAGAGTGCATCTAGACATACATTTATCATTTTTCTGTTTATATAAAAATATAAATAAAATCATATTTATAATTAATTACTTTTTATTTATTTTTGAGTGTTTTGTTTCAACAACTCAATATCAGTTTGGGTGCACTCAAGTTATCTATATATAAGATATCTTATTTTTACATCATTTTCATAAGGTTTAAATATCTTTAGTTTTTTTAAAATTAAAAGGTTTTTTATTTTTATTTTTTTTTAGTTTTTGTAAAATAACAATAACAATATAAAACAATAATATATAACTATTTTAATAAACTATGTTTTTAAATTTTTCATTAACTAATTTGATATTATCAATTATTTTAAACATATAAAGATTAAAAAATATAATTTATAAAAATAATTATTAATAAGTACGTAATTATTTTATTAACTTTTTAATGTGATAAATTAACAAACTATCAATTTTGCTTTTATATTATCAATTAATATTGATATTTGATAATAAATACTAAAATCAAAAGAAAAATTTATAGAAATTAAAACAAATTAAAGAATTAAAATAAAAATTTTATTTTATAAAAATCAAAAAAATATTTAAACTTTTTCATAATAATGAATTCTTTTAAATATTAATCCATTAAAATTAGTCTAATAGTGAAGAGTCCACCATTGTATACCAAAAATAAAAAGTTTTGAATATTAACTCAACTTATATTTATTCATTTATGTTACTTCGTAAGAACTTATAATCTTGAATATTAAAAGTGTCCTCATTAGCTTGTTTTTAATTATCAAATATTATTTTAATATTTTCACATTTAAATATAAGTAAATTATATTGTCTACTAAAATTTTATGAAATTATATAAATATTTTCTATTATTTTTTATTAATATATTAATCCTCTTAATTTATAAAATTATATATTGACAATTTTTATATATTATACTAACTCTTTTAATATTTACAAATATTATATTGATACTTTTATATATTATCATATTACACTATATACCTGTTACAAAAGATTATTGTAATAATTAAAAAGAAAAATGATGTTTGTGCAATTTTACCAAACTTCAGGATGGATTTACTCTTTAAATATTTATGCTATGGAAGGCTGTAAAAGAAGAAAAAAAGGATCACGTATTTAGTAATGAAAGGTATGTATGAAGGCGTCACAACTACTGTGAAATACAACGTGGGATCATAGTAAATTTTTCTATAATTATAGGTCAACATCAGGGGTTAACTTTGAACCCCCGCCTTTTTACCTTGGTTTAGCATGTACTTATTGACCATATCCAAGAGAGTCGATGTGCATGTTTTTTGAAGATGATATAATCCTAGGTAAAGTGTCAAATAAGAGAGGAAATAAATAAAAAAAAGTTAGATACCTTATATTGAATGCAAGTTTAGCAGAAGTATCAATCTTAGCTTTGAGGTCAAAATCGGAGACCATACCAGCGACAGAGCTAGGCTTAAATTTTTAGGAGGCCAACTAAAAGAATTATGGTCACCATACCTTATCATGTCACACGACTTAGGCATCTTCAGCTTAGTATATATATTGGAAGAGAAATACAGGGCGACATAAATTATAGGATTCAAATAAAATGGAGTGTCATTAGTGTTATCTGTGACAAAAAAGGTACTGCTCAAACTTAATAAAACTCCCTAAAAGTTTATATAAATGTAGCGACCACCGTGCAAAACACGGCGTTACACCACACAAGTCATCATCAGTGTTGAATGGAAACAACTCAGCTTCTATGCAACGCCTCCCACATACATGCAAAACAAGGCGTTATACAACACAAGTCATCAACAGTGTTGAATGGAAACAACTCAGCTTCTATGCAATGCCTCTCACATACTGGTCCAACGTTGTATTGAACAGCTCACATCTATGAAAACCCATCAAACATTTATCTAGTCAAACCAGAAAAATCTACGAAAACATAAAATATAATAATCCCTGAAACCATTATAGGCAAGAGGGAAAATAGTTAATTAGCAATAAATTAACTTAGATAAAAAATATATATAATGAGACACCAGGATGGTGACAGAAATTGTTAGCAACAAAAACAGATAAGATGATAAATAAAAAGCAATTGTTACATTTATGGATAAGATATGAATAACAAAATAGACATAATATATAGATATAGATCTACTCCTCGTTCTAAGGTTATATGATGTTGCAGCACATAAAGAGTTAGTTTGTTTAAACTTAAAATAACTGTTTTCTAAAATAATTACTTTTTCAAGAAACAGATAGAAATTGTTTTTTAAAAAAAACAGAAAACTGTTTATTTTAAAAATAAATAAGCTAGACAAACACATCAAAAAATTAGAAAAAAAAAAATATTAAAAAAATAAATAAGCACAAACAAACTGACCAAAATCACAAAATCAAGCAGATAAAATCATAGCAAAATGTGTAAGTGAAAATAACCGAAATCTATCATGGATGAAACACTGCCCACTAGGCAAAGGGCTGAACTCAATTAGGGCCGTAACAGTCCATGGGCTAGCCCGCAATCTATTGTGCATAGCACTAGAGCACAAAATGTTGTGGCCACAAGTAGTAGCGGCCTAGTTAGAAGAATATAGTTACTAGTGAGTAGGGGTAGGTTCTATTCTGATTTACTGTATCAAAATTCGTCACTAATATGTTTGGTTTTACTATATAGGAACTAGGAAAAGATGAGTGAAATTTATGGATTAAATATACTTTAAAAATTAATTCCATTTCTTTATACTTGGTGAGCTGGCCTCTAAGCCCACACGGGTTTGGTGAGGATCAAGGTTCTGGTGTCCCATTTATCAAGTGAGCTTTTTGACCTAGCTGTCCAGCCCACTTTGATAGCTCTGCACTGCTTTTGTCATAGGCCAGCTTACAAATAATTCAACTAATCTACCTCCTTACTTGGCCACAAACAATCCTAGGTTCCTAGCGGCCTAACTCTAGAGAATAAAAAAAGTTGGGATTTGAGCATATGAACAGTATGCCAGCCGCATATCACATGCTCACCTACATCACTATTGCACCTCCTCGGGATTAAAGCAGTTTGTCATATGCACTCAAGACATAAAATGATGCCAGTTAATGATGGGAATGTCCATGGATGACACTAAGAAACCACATTCATAGGACAAGTATGCCGTTCTTTTGGTAAAAGACAAGTATGTCAGTTACAGGGAAGAATAAATTCTATTACCTAATAGGAGATCCGGGTGTATAGAGTGGATTCTTGACAACATATTCAACATACAAATTGTAGATATACTTTAAGGATTCCCGAAGATCACCAGTTCTAGGATGAGTCACCAAGATGATCTGCATAAAGCAGGGACAGGGTCACAATAGGAACAATATAACAATCACCTATATATGAAATTATGAATAATGGTACATAATTTATTTTCCAAAAAGTATAATTTGATTGGATAATATTTATGACTGCTGTAATATCTCTCTTTAGTTGCTAAAATAGATTGCAGTGTTACTAGTGTTAAGTAGTCCACCTTACTAGGCACAATCTTTAAGACTAAACCCTCTAAAAATTTAGTGAAATCCACCAAAGTCAAATTCACTACCATTTATACCTACAAACTAATGCAAGAGAGGTAATAGCATCATAAAAGCATGAATGTAACTATTCCAAATCAGAACCTCAACTATGTGCTTAGCGAACAATGAGAGAATAGCATTAATTCAATCTTTAGCTTACTTGAGCTTTCAACAGAAATACCAAAAATTATAAGCTCGCCATATTTCATATGAAATATTAATATTTCAGCTTCACTTCATAGAAACATTTTGCCTGAGCGCGGTACACAGACTAAAATCAAAATAGGATAAGAACATGAAAATTAGGAGTTATGTATGGGAATAACTTCCATTCCAACCATGATTGGAAAGTCAAAAGATCCCAAGATAGAGATTGCCATATGCAAACATAAAATGGTAAGGTTCTTGTTGATATAGAGTGAAGAGATTATTTTTACTCTTACTGTATTTTTCTTGTTCAACTACAACTTGAAGAATTAAGACAGAAAAGAAATATATTAATAAGAGGGATGTTTGAGGTTGGGTTGAAAGGGGAGCTTTAGATTTCCAGGGTTAGTGATAGATTCAACTGGTAATTTGGGAAAGAAAATAGGAATTCGGGACAAGATGAACAGAAGAATGGAAATTTTATTATCAAGAGATTCTCTTAAATCAGTGTGATCCAAGAGAATGTTACAACCTAGGGCAATGTGAGAGTGCCTAGACCTCTCCCAGTAAAGTCCACAACAACAAACCCTTTACTCTTTGACTAAACTCCTATTTATTCTACTGACTACAACTGAATTGGTTATAACAGATTGATTAGTTAGTTACATCTGGACCCCCATCCACTGTAACTGTATTTCTATCACTATTCTTCTGTCTTTGTACGTATAGCTTCTTAATGAGAAGTCTTGTATCAGTTAGGGTTCTTCAAAAACACAGTTTTGGAGGAAATAATATGGAGAAGGCTTGTCATTTGCCAACTAGAGTCCATGTCACCGACAAATTGCCACGTCATAGTTTAATGTTTCACATGCAAATTTGTCAAGTAAAACACAAGTAAATTAACAAGACAGATGTATGGGGCTAACAGATTCATTTTCTGAGGGACCAAAGGTTAGGTCTTCTATTTTTTATGTTTAGAAACTAATATGTTGCCGCCACAAATTAGTTGATGACCAAAATGATTATTTACTCAATCGGCAATCCTGTCCAACCCAAGACAATATAACTTACAATGTTTTGGATAGAATGAAAATGATCAATCTTAAAACACCCCCATGTGCAATGGACACTATTATCCTCTTCCTAAAAGAATCACAAATACCCCACATCTGAAGCTTTCTAAACCACTTTGTCACCTACGCAGCATGATAAACTCATCTGCAGTGCTTATAAACATGTTTATTGTTCTTGAACCAACAAGCTTTACAAGCTACAATGAAGTGGCCAAAGCCAGAATCTAATCATCCTCACATTTGGTTCAAATATTCAAGAAGTTGTAAGTCACTCAAAAAATTAGATCAGGCCAGAACTCATAAATCCAAAGGTTAAATCATGGTGTTTTATATTTCTTTCACTTTATCTTTTTCTCTTCTTTTTTCCTGTTCTCGGCCACTTCAGTTTTTCATTTAAAATTAGGTAATAATCCTAACATTGGCCAAAATGGGATATATAACATACAAATACAGAATTACAGAATAAGTGTAAAATAGCTACAATTATCAATGAAGAAATGAGTAAAATCCAAGGTGCAAAACATTTCAACGCTAAACTTTACAATCAGCAGTGACTTCATCCATAAGGTCCTCTAACAATAAAGGGAAACACAAATGTAGCTGACCTTTATTCCAGAAGGACTTTCCATGAAACTAAGTTTGTATGTATTAGTGCGGAAACTGTGAAATGAACAACCTTGGCCAGGTAACTGAGGCATGCCAAGGTTTCCTTTCTCAGCAGCACTGCACAACAATTTGGAGTATAATGAATTAAACTTGCCATGCAACATATAAATTCCTTTAATAATTACACAAAGTCCATCATATAATCCATAACTTATCATCTTTATTGTGTCGGTAATTCGGTAAAAACATTAGCATAATCAAGTCATAGGAAGAAAGAAAACTTGTGTGTTTGTTTTAGCTTAACTTGAAGCAATAATTGTTTATTTCGGCCAGCTTTCCAAGAGAACTCACAAAAAATAAGTGAATATTTCTCCAGAATTATCAAAATAACCTGCAAGTCAATATGGCAAATTTCGCATCACTGTAACATAAATTTCCGCCAAAATTCCTTTTATTAAAGAATAAGAGCATAAGCAATCATCAAATTAGTTTTAAGGAGAAAAGTTGTTTTGTGTATTCAGAAATTAATCATGCAAATAAAATTAAACAGTATATATGAGAATAGTATAGCTGGAAAAACGATTTCGCACTTATTTAAAATCCAAGAGACAAACATACCTAGTGGGATCCATCTTGGCAGTTAATGACTTCAGAGAGAAAAGCAGACCAAACATTAACTTATGGTCTTGTTGGGCATCCAATGTCCGCAAGGGACGATTCCACTCCCTATAGAGCAGGCAGACACCATTCCTATTGAACACATACATCATATGGCCATTGTTCCCTGAAGCTGTTGGAGCAGGAGGTGAAGGACTAATTTCAGACCCCCCAAAGAATTGCATTCTTGATCAACAGGGATGAAGAATAGATTGATGCTCAGAAATACCAAAACCCTGACACATATGCTAATCAAATTAACACAGAGCTTCGTGTTGGCCAGTAAACACCATGTACACAAGGAACAAGTACACAGAATTGGATTCCACAAAATTAAGGGCATGCACGGCATGGGCAACTAAGAAAAACAAAAACATATTGCAAGGGTAAATATAAGCTCAATCCAGTCCACGGACCAGGATATACTCTGACACGTAGGTTAGGCATCATTTAGGTAACATGTATATCAGTGAATGTTTACAATCAAAACGTCCAAAAATTATACCAGAAAATGCAATTTCTACTCAAATTAGAAAGAAAATTTTGCCTCTCTAGAAACAAACTTCATTATGCGATAAGGCCTTCTAGAATCTAGATGTACCGGTACTTACGAAATCAAACCGAACTAACTAAACAATGGTTTACTGATTAAACATCACTTGGTCCTCTTAACCAGGCCACTTTCGTCAATATTATAATACGTGAGAAAATCAAATTAATAACACTTTATTTTCCATCTCACCCAAAAAATAAATAAACAGAACATAACATAGCAGCAGATAACTAATACTGTAACACAGCATCAAGTAGTAAAAATAGGGGAGGATCTGAGCAGAAGTAGAGGTATAAATGGAAGCAGAAAAAGTCAACTGAAGAGAGTGCGAAAACAAGAAGAAAATAATATCCGGGGAGCAAAAGTAAGCAAAAAACAAAATTAGGAATCGTGATTAGAATTACACGGGTAGCACCTGTTAGTAGGATTGCTAAACTCTATTGCGTAATTCCTCTAACAAATAAAAAAATTAAAAGAAATAAACAATAAATTAAACAAATAACATGAAGAGTGAAGACTGAAAAATTAAACAGGAAATGAACGAATTGCAGAGGCGCACCTTTTCAGTGTTGGGTGAGAGGCAAGGGTGACGCGGCGGGTATGGCGCCGCGGGGATGGCGCCGCGGTGTGCAGCGATTGGGAACGACCGAGTGTGGACGAGACGAAGAGAGAGACGAGATCTGAGGCAGTGGAAGAGGAAAGTAAATAGAGATCAGTTCCATGAGTGGTTCCATTAGTAATAATGGGTAAAAATATGTTTTTCTTCCTTGTGAAGTTTTCCATATTCAATTGTACACCTTTCAAAAAAAAAGAGAAAATAAATGTAAAATATATTTTATTACAAATTTTTATATATAATAAATTTATTTTTTAAAATTATATTAATGATAATTTATAAATTAAATGAAAAATTAAAAAATATATATATTTTCAACATATAATAATTAAATTCTTAAAAAAAAAATTCAAAATAATTAAAATGTATTTTTTTATCTAAATTTTATCCATCTAAATGAATTCCACACAAATAGTAAAATGTTATATTATCATTATATATGTAAATATTGATGTTACATTCATATATTATTATATACCATTTATATAAAATTGTAAAATTTAAAGTTAAATTTTTATTTTTATTAAATTTA
>JAMLFT010004269.1:0-19991 GCA_026544285.1 Pachyrhizus erosus | reverse complement strand
AAACAATATAAAATAAAATACTGTTATTATAATTAAATGATAATAAAATTACCTAGTTTTAGAAAAATACAGTATAATAAAAAAATTCATTATTAATAATATTAGATAGAAAAATATTATATAAAGTGACGAATTTTAAATTTAAGTAAAAAATTATAAAAATAAATCATTTAATTTAGGACATATTATTTTCATATTTTTTATGTATAAAGATTGTGGAGCCGTGCATTCTATTTTTGTCCCAATGGCCTCGCTTAGACTGTTCGACAATTTATCCATTGGGCTCAAATAGGCTTTTTTCATGATCCAACATCTTTTTTAATTTTTGGATATATAGCCCAGATTATCTGCGTAACAGAAAAAGTTACCACTCAGCAGTTTTATAATTTTATATGACTCTCTTTCTTTGAAAAAGAATGGAGTTAATGGTATTTTTAATTTTTAAAAAGTTTTTAAATTTTAGTTTTTGTTCTCAATTTTTAAAACATTGATTTCAATCTTTATGTTTTTTCAAACACAAATTTTGGTTCCTGTGTAAGAGGAAAAAAGTGTTAGTATTAAAGACTAAATATTAAATGAAAAAGGACCCAATTAATCAAAATATTAAATTGGTTTGGATACCTTACAAGTGTTCCATCCATAAACCCGTAGCTGGTAGATATATTGATTGTTTTTGAATTAATTTTTTCTTTTTTCTTTCACTCTTCACGCAAATAGTGACAAAAAGAAGTAAAAAAAAAAAAAAAAAAGGACTAAATTCATGAATGTTGGTGGAGTTGGCATAAAGTCGTTATCTTTGGAGAACTATCCATGTCTTAATTGCTGAGTTGCCTTTCCTTTCAGCTGGTAAAGTGCCGAAGATGCACAATCGCTACACAAATATACAAATACCTAATATATATATATATAATTATTATAAAAGTAATTCTTCATCTTTATCATTTAATTTTTTAAAATTTAATATTTATAATAATTAATTAATATTAATTGTTAAAATTTAAAAATAAATAATAAAAATAAAAAACAACTCTTTTAAAATTATTTTAAGAATCATTATTATATATATATGAAGTTAGGGAAAGACCTTTATAGAACTGTATTTCGAAGATTTTTAAGTAATATAGCCATTTCATGCAGCATTTAGTTACAAGTTTCCTGTGAAGGGTTTAACACTCCAATAGCTCCCAATTAACTATTCAAAAACAAACCCAATCCTTTTTTACATCTCTATTCACTCTCTTAAAATTAAAGACACGTATATTTAATGCTTTATAAGTTCTGAGATCATATTAGTCATTAGATTTAATCTTTAAATCATTTAGTATTAAATAAAGTTATCCAACAAATATATAAATTATTTTCCGAAATTGAGACAATGTGAGACTTTCCATTAAGAATCAAAACAAAGATCAATCCTAGAAATTAAAATATTGGGACATATTTATAATTATATATACATGAAAAAATATATAAATACAAACACTACCACTGCATGTATCCTTCAACAAATATAAATAAGTATTAAGTTTATTGCTTTGAGGGATAAGGTTTTCATTAAAAAATAAAATTTTAAATTCAAATTTTTGTAAAAAAAAAAAAGGTAAAAGACACATGAAATTTTTTTGTTTAAAGTGATTGTTAGTTTTTTATTTTTGATTTTCAAACTTAATAGTATTGTCGTTTAAGGTTTTTTTTTTAAATTATTTTTTAATAAATAAACTTTTTTCTGCTTTTTGATGTATTACTCTATTTTTTATAGAAAAATAATTTTTTATTTTTATTAAATAAATCCTATCTATTTCTTTAAAAAATATTTTTTAAAAAAACTTTTTTAAAATTTTAAAAATTGGTCCTAAACTGGAAAGCAAAACTTGTTTGAAAAAATGGGGTTGAATTTTTTTAGTTGAATATCAAAATCATTTTAACTTAGTTTTGAAAAAAAAAATGTGTTTTTTAGTTTTAGTTTTATGTGTTTAAAAATGTCTCATATCTTATGATGCTCTCCTTCATCTTTTGTTCAATCTTCTTTGTCTTTCATTTAATGTCTTAACTAGAGGTGACAAAGAATAATACTAGTTGAATTCGATTTAAAACTGTTTGATAAAATATAAAATTTGAACTTTAAATTTTAAATGTGAATTAAATTTGTGTTTTTTTAAATATGATCTAATTATGCATTGGTCTAGACTTGTTTAACAAATTTGTACAAACTGAATTTTTGATGATGTAATATGATTAATGTAACATAATTACTATGATATTTTTTATGATGTAGCATTATTTATATTATACTTTTTTATTTTGTGATATTTTATCATATCATCATTTATTAATATAATATTTGATTATGTTAGTAATAATTATCTACATTAACAACTTTTATCATAAAAATAAATGATAAAAAAAATATTATAGGAACTTTGTTTAAAAAAATATAAAGATTAAATAAAATTTAAGTAAATTATAGGAATTAAAATTATATTAAAGGTATAAATAAATGATCTAAAATTGTGAATAATGGCCAAATTGACTTTTGAATATGTGAAAAAGTTTATATTCCTACCAAAGTGCGGCATTTCTTCGAAAAACAAAAAAAAAAAAGGTTCTGTGCTATTAATTAACATATTGTTTTATAGATTATGCTATTGATAATGACCAAATAGAAGCAGAATCCAATCATGTGAAGATGGAATGCTATCACTCCGTGTACACGTTTTTAGCTATCTACCTCAATTTTTAATCGACAAAATCGAAACACTTAAATTAGTTTATATGATAACTTGGCTATAAGTTGGCATTTTTCAGGGAGTCTTAATTAATATGATATGGTTCGTGGTTATAAAATTTAGATGATCTGAACTGCTATTCAGTACGTGCAAATTGATGTGTGGATTGTTATCTTTTTAAAAATAACTAGAAAACCACCTACACACGCAGAAGAGTGAAAAATAACGAGAGAGAATAAAAGAGAAAAAATAAACTATGTTGCATAATATATTGACACTTGAAAATGTAAAAATGGTAGTTGAATAATTTTTATATAAGTATGGACTATAAATATAAAATAAAAAATAATTTTTTTAATAGAAAACATGAGTTCATATTGTTTTGATGAAATCAGTTCCGTACATGTTAATAATTCTCTTATATAATATAATATAACATATGTTGAACTTAATTGTAAATTTAATTTTTTAAATATTTAATTGTACAATTTTCATTATATGTGTTTAAATATTATAATTATATAACTTTAATCTTTTTGTATATCTTTCATTCAAAATTTAACAATTTAACTTATATGACGTTAATAGATGATATGATAAATAATGTAATGTTAATAAATAACATTAATATAATAATATGAATTAAAAAATTTATTTTCACACATCAAATCGTTATATTATATCATCAATATATCAATATTTACGTCTTCTAACAAATTAATACTATAAAATTATATTAATGATGCTGATTAATATTATACTATTTATCATATTATCGATTAGCGTCACGAAAATAAAAATTATTAAAATTCTTGATAACGATGAAGTGATCAAAATTATATAATTATAATATTTGAAAAATTAAAAATATTTAAAAATCAATATATATATATATATGTCGTGCATAAATATTGTTTAGTTAAATTAGACTATTTTGCGTTTGATAATTAACCTGTTTCTAAAAAGTGCATTAACCCTATATATTTCTTCATATATATGTAGTTTGATTTTTTAACAACCTGATTTTATCATAATCTTTTTAAATACACTTATAAACTATCGAGGTAATCTATTTGTATATCATAAATTATAATATTTAATACGATGAGTATTTTTTTTTATTCTCAAGAGGTGGATTTAACGTATTATTTTATAATTAATAAAAAAATTAATTATTTCAAATTATTATAATTTTATCTTTACTTATATAGTTGATTTTCTTAATGATTATATATTTTAAATTAAAAGCCAACCTTAAATCACAACTTAAATTATTTATTATCATTTTTTGTATATTATTTATTATAAATCTAAAATATAATTTCATATTAAAAATATTTTTATATAAACATAATTATAATATAATTTATAAATTTAAAATACTTATTTGTTATTAATTATAAGATAAAAAATATTTTAGTTCCTACAAATATTAAAAATATTAATCGTGAAAAATATATCAGTTATTAATACTAGTTAGATTAATAAACCTAAATTATGTATAGGATAATAAGTTTAGGCTTTTAAATAGATTAAAAAAAATATTCCTTCCATTTCGTATTATATTTCTTTTAAGCTAATACGTACATAGTTTAAAAAAAATATATTAATAACACGAATATTATAATAAAATTTCTTTCTCTCATAAAAAAATATCCTTATTAAAAGGGTTAGAACATAATTGTAAATAGTTTAAATATTTAGATAAGCTATTAGTTAATATATGAAGATATTGTTGGAAAAAATAACATTTTGTTTATTTTCTAAAATGATATATATTTTAAAGTAAACTAAAATTTCAGAGCGACATAATATAAGACGGAAGAATATATATATATTATAATAAAAAATTAAGAAAATATTTGTAAGGTTATAATTAAATTTGCCCGGTTTGGCAATATATATATATATATATAGGCTTGGTGTGTTTTAATCCACTCCCTTCTCTATTTTCATGACTGAGTATATGTATGTATCGTGTGTGTATATATATATTTTTTAGCTTAAGGAAATGAAGAAAGATAGTTGGCACGCCTTAACTAGTATTGCTTCTAGAAAAAAGCAGTACACAAGAGTAGTAATTTTGCGATGTGGATCTTGTCGAAAATGAAGTGAGGATATATAAAAAGATCACCAAAGTTTTGACTCCTACTCCAACCAGATAACTCTATAATATATTACTTTGCATGGACATTTTCAGATCTATGATTAATTATAGTAGTCTCGTTGGCTAGAACCTGATTAAAGTTTCTGTGGGGCACGTTCTTTTCGAAACTTTAATTTCCTTGATTGCTTTGAGTGCTCCTGCACCATTACTTTCTACTTTCAAGCTTATCTGACGTTATCTGTTGCTTTTTTCTTCTTTTTTTTTTTTTTAAGTTTCAGGTATCTGCTTCTTAAGATCTTAAATTGAATAATTGTAGATTTCATATAATTCATGATCAGATACATGTAAATATGTACTGATGTCTATTGAGCTAATTAATTGACCATGCTAGAAGCGAAGATAAGTCTCAATGAACTCTGCCACAATTGGGGGCAAGCTATAGTGGTGGTGTTTTTATTTGTATACACAAAACCAAAAAAAGTGTTCTATTAATTATAAATGTAAGCATTGACATCTTCGTTCCTGTCAATGATTCAAATGATTGGTGATATGATTTCTTCATCTGAATTAAAATATCTTATACAATTGGTTCAACCCTCCAAGAAATTGATCTTGATCAATATACATGTGATACACATAGCAAAGTTTTATTAAATTTTGATCCTATATCGGTCACATATCAATCAGTCAAGATGTAGTGATCTCCAACCATGCATACAATAATTCCCCCTCCCAATGAGCAGAATTTGTCTAGCTAATTTTTAACATGATACTGAAAACAGAATCAATGGGTGTGTAATCAATATGTTTATAGCGTGTTGGACACAAAAACTATGTAGTGGGTGTGACATAAAATGAGATCAATTGGTGACCAGCGGCAGAGTGGCTTTGTCTCTTGTCTAAGCAACATTAATGGTAGAGTTGATAGATGCATTTTCTAAGATACGAGAAGGTGGAGAATTAGTGCGGCTACATCCACAGGCACTGTTCTTGCTTTGATTGATTAATAATTAAATCGACAAGAGTTATATATAAGATTAGATTAATATGTAGGCACTGATGAAGATGCTTTGCTTTGAGCCACTATTAACCGTAGCAATTAAAACCTAAACTTGATGCCGAATTGCTGGCGAAGACCTTTACGTGCCTTTCTCAATAGAATTCTTTACGCTAAGAATCTCTCTTACCCTTCTTATCTTTGCATACTCTATAGTCTATACCTTACACCACGGAACCTCTACACCACCGTCGCAGCAACGTCCACCTGTACTCCTTACTCCTTTGCCTTATTCTTTACTTTTCTTCATTCATTTGTTTCTCTTCTCAAGGAAAATCATTCTTCTCGAATCATGTTGATTAATTACCTTTGCAATCAGTAAAAAAAAGGTCATTTGCTAATTAACTATTAGGTATTCAGTTTGTCTTTTGTTAGTATAAATTTTGTCTAACAAAAGTTTCATTATCAGTGTCAATATTATGACTATACACCAACATATGATGTATCATATTAATAGTCAATTATTTTTTAGTATAAACAATTAATACAGTGTTATTATTATTAGTATGAGTGTATATATACCAACATAATATCATTTATCACATAGTGTTATTATTATTATAAGAGTTAAATATGATTTTAGTATATAAAAATTATTCTGATTTAAAAAATTAAAATTAAAAAACATCTTATTTATCAAGAAATAAAATCATATTTAAGTTTGACAAAATTTTAGAAATAGTTACTTTTAGTTAAAAGGTTCAACTATACTTCTTGACTATCTTCCCATCCCTAGTCAATTACTATCTAACCCTATCAGTTTTAGTAAATTCTGCTCCCTAATACAATGTTAACAAAGTGAAACAACTTACAAGTTATTTTTGAAATTAACTACTAAAATTTTTTGTGACACCAATATTAGTGACAGAAAGTAATTTTTGTCACTAATGTATTAATTTCATGTAATGATTGATAATTATAAAATCATAAATAGAGATTATTTAAATAAAGAATAATAATTCATAATTTTGTAATTTTTAATTATTTTCAGTTACTAAAAAAGAACATACTTAAAAAATTTCTAACAGACTTTTAATACACTTTTAACAATATTTCTCTAACAAAACGTCGATCTATTCAAACTTTCAGTTAAATCTTCCTATGGTTTTAATTTTTTACATATATATTAGTACTTACAGTCAAGTGGCATAGCAAAAGTCTTTCACCAAACAGTTAACTGCACTCTGATTAAAAAAAAAAAAAGAACAAACGCTCCTAGTATATGATGATTTTCTTTTAGAAATGTATGACTCTTCCATGCAATTTGTATAACCTTTTTTTTTTTTTACTTATTATGATAGTGATTCCAAATCATTGTCATTCTAAGAATAAAATTTAAAATTTAGACCACTTAATTAAAAAAATACAAAATGCTACTACTTATATAAAAAATGTTGATATTTACCCAACTAATTAAAATCATGTGAATGTATTACAGAGATATAGCAATTTCCAATAATGTTGCCAATTAATATACTTGTCAAATAAAATAATTATTCATGTCTCTCAATTTCTAATTGCTATTATTTATAATAGGTTCATTTTTTTAAAAAATATTTCTTAATGATGCAAATAAATACATTTTTAATATAGTCAGTATTTCTTCATGCTTGGTTGAAAACTTCATATTTATTTATGTTAATTTTAAGATATATCAATAAAATTAACATAAAAGGTAATAAAAAATAGATAATTATGAACTTTTAATTTTGTAATTTTTTCTTATTAAAACCTCATTTGATATAAAATAGTTTCTAATGTAAAATTAATTTTAACTTATAATTCTATTCACACATAAACTTATTTATATACTAATGATATATATGTTTTTGTTTTTGATTAGAGATTACACGTGTTTCTTAATTCATTGAATCAGAAATTAATTTCGTTTGCTATGCATGACTGTCGTTGATGAACGAAAATCTTACATATAAAAGAATTGAATAAGAATTTTTTTTATTAAATAGATTATTGTTTTATATATGAAGGCAGCAAATTTTATCTGATTGCTTCAACGCTTACGTTTATACCAATGATATTTGGATCATGTTTATGACTGACTTTATTATATTATTGCCCTGTGTCCACTGAGGTTGTGATTAATTTGAGTAGAAATGGTTGGGTCAACAGTTCACGAACTCTCTCATTATTTAGCAAGCAAACGTAGTTTAGTAGCATTCCGTAAATAATCAATCATGTAATAGCATGGCAACTACATCTCTGATTATAAACTAATGGAAGATAATCTCGTATCACAAGTCGAAATTAAGGATTGTGTTCATTGTTCAACCCATAAAAGTAATCCTACACTTAAAAGTGATTGGTCGTTAGTTAAAATGAGGTTAGAATTAGTTAAATTAAGCTGTAGTGCTTGAAGTGAAGGAAGCTAAAAATTAAGAGCGAACACAAACACAATCAAGAAGGAAAAGCTAATAAAAGGAGAGGGAAAAAAATAGGGAGGTGAAAGTTTGCAAATTGTGTGTGGTTCCAGGCTTGCAAGCCAATCCTCCAGAAAGGAATCGTTGCGAAAAAGTAATGGGTTTGCTTCAAAGCCAACCGAATCTCACTCGTTTCCTCGCCTCCTCATGCTTAACATTGCATCTTTCTCTCTCTCCCTCTCTCTCTCTCTCTCTCTCTCTCTTTACACTTCACACATGTAATATAAGACTTCCAAGTTTGGAAACGCAACTCTGGCAAATCCAAAACACGTTACTATTAGAGGTACCCTTTTGCCTCTACTTGAAACCATCGTTCATATTAACTCCCACTCTCTTAATTGCTCCTTCCATTCTCTCACCATCTCTTTATTCTCTCTCTCTCTCTCTCTCTCTCTCTCTCTCAATAGCATTAATCTCCCTCACCATGCAAATGCAAGAGGAACATGCTGCGTGCAAGGATCACATGCAAGCCATCAAGGGCAAGCGCACAAAGCGTCAAAGGCTTCCATCCCCATTTAGGTTAACCATGTCAACATGTTCCAGTTTAGGAAGAAGTAGCACCGACAATTCGGTGGGTTTTGATGTCCCTACAACTTCAAATGAATTAAGGAACGAAGAGGAAGACATGGCCAATTGTTTGATTCTCTTAGCTCAAGGTCACAATACCCCAAAACCCTCGCAAAACAATAACAACAACTACAAGGGAGGGATATATCTTTATGAGTGCAAGACTTGTAACCGGTGCTTCCCTTCATTTCAAGCCCTTGGTGGCCACAGAGCTAGCCACAAGAAATTTTCCAAGGCAAGTACAGAAGAAAAGCAAGGAGTAACTACTTTTGTGAATGAAGTGGATAATAATAATCATGATGATTATTGTAACCCCACAAGCACCACCCTCACCTTACAATTATCAACGGCTTTGTATAATAATAGCAGCAGCACTAGGAATACTATTAATGCTAAGTCTAAAGTTCATGAGTGTTCCATATGTGGGGCAGAGTTCTCATCTGGGCAAGCCTTGGGGGGACACATGAGGCGGCACAGAAATTTTCTGAGTGCACCTGCGAGTGGGGCAATTAATGCAAATGGTGGTGATGGGAGCCATGAAATTCCAGAAACCAAGAAACACAAAGATGTTTTGAACTTGGACTTGAATCTTCCGGCACCTGAGGATGATCATAGAGAGTCCAAGTTGTTTCCTTTTCAGTCCAAAGAAAAAATCACTGTCTTCTCAGCAACTTCCTTGGTGGATTGTCATTACTAAAGTTCAAGTCTGTCTTTTTATTAAGAGAAATTAGCCTCACTGAGAATCCATCTGTCTTTAGTATTGACCTTCTTTATTGTTATTATTATTATTTTTTCATTTAGCCTTGTAGACAATTGTTGATTCTTTCCATTCATTCTATGGTACACAATTTAATTTGAACTTGTTCAATCAATTAGTAGGGTGTAAATATATATTCACAGTTTCTTCGTTTCTTTTATTTGATTTATCATTCTATTGTGGTTTTTTATAGTTCATAGGTCCTTTTTGAAGTCACATACACCACCGTCATGCATGTGAGAGAATTGAAGAGAGAGAGTAGGGAAATTATTAAAGCAAAGGAGAATAAAGCTGCAGGTATGAATGTGGTGGAAAGATAAGTTCCATCAAACTGATAAGCAGAAAACGAAAAAACCCAGTGGCAAGCAAAGCCGTTGGCTAACTGCCTAACTGACTAAACTTGAGTTATGAATGTGTTTTATATTTTATAAATTGTTTCAGTGACAACTTGCTTTATCCCTGCAGTTTATCGTTGTCAGGCGAGGTAAGCCATCCTGTTCTTGATTCTAGTATTTACTTTAAGTTAATTAATTGAATAAATGTTACTCTTTATTTTGCTTTGTTAATTACATGTTTCTCCACAATCAATGCTTCAGTTAAGAGTGTGCTTATAAGGAGAATGATAAAATTAATTTTAAAGTGATGTATCTATGTTTAGAAGTATGCTTTTATTATAAAATAAAATTAGTTGTAAAGTTTGAAATAAATATTTTATTCAACACAAAAATTATGTAAAATTGTTTTAATTCATAATGAACAATTCTGAAATTAAAACTAACTCATTAAATATATAAAAATTTATCTAAAATTACATCAATTGGTGTTTTTACATAAGTATAGAAAATACAACATGAAATCAAACATGCACTAAGTGTATTTGAGCAAGTGTATGCAAAAGTGACTTCGTCCTTAATTTTGAAATGAAGTGATTTTGTTTTAATATTTTTATTTTAAAAATAAGTTATAGTAAAAGTTTATATAAATCTTTTTATCTAATACAAAAATCATTTTTAAAGTTACTTGAATTCAAAATCAATCTTTTTACTTGAAACTAAATAAATAAAATTTTAAGAGTAATGCTTTTTAGATATTTATTTTCTAAACACTTAGTCAGTAAGTCTCATTTTTTTTACTATCTTTTGCTTCCTATTACATTACATTTTCTATCATGTATATACTTTTCTCTCTCATTCATTGTGGAGTTGAAAAGCATTTGGATTTCTAAAAATCATTTTTGATATTTTAATGTTATTTTTTAAATAAAACATGCATAAAATTTGAGACACCCACACGACATCTTCTCCAGCATGGAAAAGTAAGTCTCACTCCAGGTTTGCAAAACCAAAATACATCTGCATTTTGCCCTAAAATAAGTCTCACTCCCCGTTCTTCAGCGTCGTCAACAAAGGGACAATTTGCTTGAAAATTAATTGACAACGTTTTCTTTCTGAACTTGATATGTGACTAATTGCTTTTATTCAAATGTTGTGAAATGTGAATGATTCATCAATATCATTGATTCACTTAAGTTGGAGAATTCTTTGTTTAGGTAGTGGGTGGATTTGATAGCATTTCTATTTCGCTGCAATTTTGTTTGCAAGGTTGTTGGTTTTGAGAATAGACCTTGGCTTTCTTTTTTGTTATTTAGGTGAAAATACATGGATACAAGTTTTTTTTCTAAAACGTCTGGACATGGAACACCACAAACTTTGCTACTTAAAGTTACGTGTTAGGTTGTGAAACTATTTTTTTGTTAGAAAGTAGAAACTATAAAAGTATGGGGCTTTAAATAGTTTTAACATGACATTTTAAAATGCGAGGCATTTCCTTGTTGGAGAATGAATTGACAACACTAAAATATAGTTTTTGCTTGAACAAAGAATGTCAACACAAGATTATATAGGTACACCAATTAAATAGCCCCATGAAAATATGCATTCACAAACTGGTGCGGATAACTTGAATTTCGATCATAATAGTCAACCATATCAAGATATGTATGTTGCAGAACCTGTGGTAGCATCACCTTCGACGGAACATGTGAAATAATTCCATGTATTATGTATTTTTTCTAATATTTTTAAGGGGATTTAAGTCATTGATTGGAAATTTTGACTTAGATTGATCTTAAAAAAATAACTTTTATGGTGTCAAAATAGAAGAAACCATTTAGTTAGAATTCTAATTTTATCTCTTTTTTCTTAAGCTTCTATGTTAGGTAATAAATAAAGGAGGAGTAAGTGTAAAATAATCAAGAAAAGAAACCAAAATGCAGTGTTTCAAACACCAAAAGAGCGTTGAGTGCCTGGGATAACTCTACGAAGATCCAGACTACCCAATTTAGGAGGTTGGCTGCCCAATTTTTATAGAAATTAGATGCCCAAGTAATGTGTGTCTGGACCACGCCCAATTTTTGTGAAGGCCGTCTTGGATAGTCGCTACCCTTAGAAATTTCTACTTTTAATGCTTATTCTTGTTCAATTTCACATAAGAAATTAGAGATGCTAATTATGGATAAAGGTTTAATTATCTAAAGAATTAAGATTTAAATAAATTAAAAAACCTGATAGACAAAGTGGGAAATAAAATTGAATTAAAAATCTAAATTTCAAAAATTAAAAATCTAAAATATAAGTTATAAGTCTAACTTAATCTTATAAAACTGACTTTTTAAGGTGAGAGATGTTTTCCACTTATATACTATAATTTAGTCATATAACATCTCAAGGGTGAAATATGCTAGATTGAACATTTGTGAGTAGTTTAACATAAGTGACACAATAGGTCCAACAATACTCATTATGATAACTTTGATATCATATTAAAATGTGCATTATGAGTTTAACTCAACCTTACAAAATTGACTTGTAAGGTGAGAGTTGTCTCTCACTTATATAGTATAATTTGTCCATATCATTGGACGATATGAGATTTTTAACACACATCTTTTTAGACATCTTAAGCATGAAATTTACAAGATTGAACATTTACAAGTGGTTCAATAACAGTTTAATAGTAGGTGACATAATAGACTTAACAATACTTGCTAAGATAAATTTTGATATCATCTTAAAATGTGAGTCATGAGTATTAAGTCAATTCTACAAAAGTGACTTCTAAGGTAAGGTTGTCCCCTACTTATATGCTACCTTTGTCCCTAAAAGTATGAATTTTAGAAAAAAAATTGTTTGTTTAATTTTATAAAATTCTTTTCAAGTTGTATCTTACATTAATTATTTTTGAGCCTAAATACCTTTATTATTTTACAATAAATATTATAATTAATAAGATAAATTTATTTTCTCTTATTAAAATTGAAGAAAATGACTAACACACATTAATTAGTAAGATAAATTCATTCTCTCTTACAAAAATTGAAGAAAATGACTAACACACATTAATTAATTAGGTAGAAAATAGTTAAGTGAAAAGAGTAAAGTGATAACTCCCAATAATTTTAAGGACAATTTTGAAAAAAAAATATAAATTATTAAAAAATTTAATATTTTTAACTACATTAACCAACTTTCTTAAATTATGTAAATTAGTTTAAAAAATCTTATATTTAGAGATAAAAGTAATACTATAATTTGACCATATCATTAGAAGACGTGAGATTTTCAATAAAAAATTTCAAGTGAAAAATAATAATCCCTAATCTCAATGTTTTCTCTAATTAATTGCATTAAACCATTCTTTTTTCATTCTAGCATATTAAAATTAAAAAACTCAAAAGTAAAATTTTCTTGTTTTCTATAAATTTTAATTCTTATTTTTCTTCAAACCAATTAGTCATAATTTTTATTTTTTGTTTCCTATTAAAATTATGTTTGGTAAATTATCAAATTCTTCATTCTTTATTTTTATTATTTAACTAGTACTAATAGTTATAATTTATGTTATTTTAAAAAATTATAAATATAAATTTAAAATATTTAAAATTATATATAAAGGAGATATAACTTAAAAATATCAAAATAAAATTTTCCAATCAATAGATTGTAGGTGGAAAAAAGAAGAAAAAAAATTAATTATACAAATGAGGAATGTTAGCAACACTTTTTTAACACTCTTTTTATAATTAGTTGAAATATATTGAAAATTGTTAATTTTGGTAGATCTCACATTTCATTTAATGATTCTCTATCCTGATTTAAATATGGGATCCACCAAAATTAATAATTTTTAATAAATTTTAACTGATTATGAAGAGAGTATTAAAAAGAAAATATTAAAGTGTGTGTTCCTAGGATTTCTTTTATACAGATACAAATAAAAAATACCAAAATAATTAAGCATTTTCTATATTGTCAAAGTAGTAGAATAGTGATGGAACGAGTAATTAAACTATTAAAATATAATATTAAAGTTAATACTAAAATATAGAAAATCCAAAATGTTAAAACTCTTCTTGGAAACAAAACACCCAACATGGTAAGGGAATCCGTCTATAAACACGTCATAATAAGCCTTGTCCGGTGAGTATTATTTGCATATTACTAGTAGGTAAGCGGACAGGGGGCAGCCCCCTAAGCTTATAATTTAGGCCGTCTCTACTGAAAACAATACTCAAATTAAACTCGTTTTAATTATCATTTGTAACGATCAAGTACACTTGATGAGTTCCTATCAAAACTTCATAAATCTATATTAAGGTGACACTCTATATTACTTGCGTATTTTATCGAGTTTGCATCAATAAGTTAACAAACTATTGGAGGTATCAAAGTAAAACTCACTACGAGGCACAGTAATAGAAAATTTAGATAACTTGCATGAAATAAGTTTAAACTTTATTGCTTTCATAATAGACAAAGAAATTGGGGACATCAAAGTTGACGTGGATGATAGCAAAAAGCAAATGAGTGAAATTTGTTCAGAGATATATCTTGCTATCTTTAATATCTCAACAGATTTTTTTGTCAGGATGTTCTTGTAGGCTGTCCCAACATCATAGATATCAACTTTGTTGAGACGGTTAGCATAATTAGAGCAAGTTGGGTTTAGCTACTGTTCATGTTGTAATCTTACTTAGATGAAGTTTGAACATGTATGCACCTCTTTTTGGACATTGCTTTTTCTGCACCGTGATTGAAACTTTTCTCAATAGTGTGCCAAAACAAATTTTAAGGGAGAACAATTTTTTTTCTTTTTCCAAAGAGACATAAAAGCACTGATTTTCTAGTGTGATCCAAAATCAGAGGTACATTTCTGCCTTCCTGCATTTTCTTACACAAGTCCTGAGTTGATTTTCAATACTATGTAATCTCAAACCATCAAGATCAGTAAACCTGATCCAGCCAGAGGCTCAACTACTTCAACAACGACCCTGAAAGGCTGAAACCAGCATGCTGCAGCTTATGAATTATGGCAGGTACTGACAATTCATCATGTGTCCCCTGGCATTATGGAATATAGTGTTGTATACAGTTTGCAAATGCAAAGTATTCTGTTGATATTGCAATTTCTCCTTAAATTTTTGTGGATGAGACTAATCCAAGGATCTAAAAAAATTGATGTAGCTGGAGATATGTTTAGGGAAAAATTATAGTTTCATTTTGCATAGTCAGACTAATTATGGGTATGTTAGATATTCTGCTGGCAACATCAGATTGAATTGCGAGATGCTTCTTGCGGTTGTATTTAAATTTTCAAGTGCAATAAAATATTTCAAAGAAAGGTAGAAGTTGGGACACCAAATACAATTCTTCGCGAGGAATTTGACAGCCACACTTCTATTTATACAACAAAAAGTTGCTTAAAATTTGTAATGATATTTGCACAACATATTCTGAAGCCTGTACTGATAACATAGCGGGCCATATTATGAGCTTAAAAGAAAAAACTGTAAGTGGGGCAGCATTGTATTCTTTGACAAAGCCATCTATATTGTTTGTAAAAGTTCGTGAGTACATGATTGCACAAGTAATCATTACTCAGTTTACAAGTACTTAGTCTGTGCTGTACATTTACGATCCTACCTTGCAATGCCAATCTCCAAAAGCTGGTTATGTTAAGTGAAGCTTCAAATTGTATTTTGGAGTGAAAAAAATTCTAGACTACTTTACTTTCATTTTGCCTTTCAACGGGGCTAACCCACTTGTTGGATTAATTAGGTGTAGTGTGCAAAATAGAGAATTGCATGAAACTGCAGTTGTAGTATCGGGATTGACTTGTGACTTGGGAGCAACACAAATGATACAGTCATTCATAAGCAAACAAATTTACACAAGCTAATAGACGCCATTGTTGATTTCCCCATTCCGGTAATACATGCAATTAAGTAACCAAAAGACAATGGCAGCGGTAAGAAACTGAGGAAGAAGCTTACATATACAAGATTTGTCCAAGATTGCTAGTTAAGAAGACTCAATGTCCACGCCATGATGTATCATTTTAAGAGCAACAGCCACCATTTTGGGATGATTGGGATTCTTGTTTTGGTTTTAAAACACTCCTTTTAACTGCTGTTGATCCTTCTTCCAAAAGACTAGGAGCTTCCATTATCTACAAAATGGTGCTATATTTGTCATGATAGGAAAAACAAAACACAGCAAACAACTCACTCATTCAAAATATCATCCTTTTGTCTCACAGTTTCTAAGTAATAATTATTTCTTATATTCAAATCATTAAGCATTTTTTAGAATATTAACCTAATTTATTAAAATCAGATAAAGTACTCACTCTTCACTATTACGTCTATTCTAACAGATAACTAAAGCAAATATTAGGTAGGAACTTCTGCATCAACATCTGTTAATAGTTAGCCCGAGAATTGCTAGCTAAAACACCTACACTACACGCAAATTTTTCAACTGAAATATTATATTTTTGAAACAAATGTTTAAGCTTAGGTTAATTCATGACCCTACAGTCAGTTAATTGGAAAGTTGTCTTATGGACAAGACAGAAACAGCATTGAAGCAAACTTCTACAACTATACCTTTAGAGCAAGTTCCTCAAAGCACTGCTCCACATTTTCCCGAGTTTTAGCACTACATTCAAGAAGCAAACACCCCAATTCTTTGGCAAGCGCTAAACCCTCTTCTCTGCTCACAGCCCTTTCAGTATCCTAGAAATATAGAAATAAAGCATTACAGAAATTAATGAACTGAATAAATTAAGGGGGCAGTGCCACCTGTCACGTGAAAATCTCACATTGAGAGATTCATTCCTAGGACTCCTAGAAATTTGGGGGTCTATATATATATATATATTTGATAAATTTAATCATGTTATAATCTTAACCTATGCTATATGCATTGGGGAATGACATCAATGCAAGACAATGTCAATGTCATAGTTCACCTATCTCCACAAGGTCTTTCATCAGTTTCAGAATGTCCACTAAATTGTTAGTTGCTGGCCTAATTAGGATTCTTTAACAATATGGAAGGTTCCACATGACAGTGCCACTTAAAGTGCATGCATATAATAATCCAGATATTCATAATTCACTTAATTGACATTGAGTTTAAAAACAAATGCTACATGAGTATGCAGTGAAAGTGTTAGGACTCTACTTTCCTCTAATCTGACTGATAATGCAAGGATCCAGGTTTCTGACGAATGTCATCAGATAGATAATAGTGGCAGAATAGTATGGAACATTGGTATAAGCATCATTTGCATATCCATTTGTATTGACCATAAACTAGACAACCTCTTAATTTGCTTCAGATGGACAGACAAAACTTAAATTTTGCTTCATTGTCTTAGTGCAGATAAGAATCATAAGGTTAGAGTCACTATTTTCAACTACTTTAATTAGGAACATTTCATGACAATTACAAATCCATTGCCTTTGGTCATATATATTCAGCCAAATACTGGAGCATGAAACTTACTCTGTCAACTTTATTTCCAACTAGCATCTTCACACAATCCTGATTAGTTGAGTAGAGTTCCACTTCCTTAGACCACACTTCTGACAAGTTTGTAAAGGTTTCTCTCCTAGTGACATCGTAAACTAGAAGTGAAGGAAATGAAGCACTCTATAAGTAGAAATCATTAAAATTTAAAAGATGTTAACTAGCAATAATTCAAACACGTGATTTATCCACCTTAACTATATTACAAAATTATGCTTTCAGAAGGCCACCTTAAGCCCCAATAAAATATGCTACGAAATTCTTATCATAAAAGGGCCATGAAAGACAATGGCAAGAACCATGTTACTACCAATAAAATAAAGTAACGGGATGTCCTTGAGAAAGGCCTTGCTTCCCTAGTTGCAAATCTAAAACCTATCTAATAATTGATAAAAGTTACAGAGTCCATTTTACTATAAACATGTAACCTTTTTAACAGAAGCATACCCTGAAACATCAAAAGCATACCCTGAAACTAAGGTTCATAATAAATGTTATAATTCCTTGCAATTGCTTAATTTTAATCCATCTTTATCAGGCATCATTCTCAAATAACAAATATCAAAAGCATCGATGAAAGTATAATGTTAAAACAGAGTTCAACATTAGTTGCAAACTCAAATTTCTCCATAAAGAAATTCTAGAGACGACTCTGATGTGAATGAATCATGTAATGCTACATTCTTATGGGCATAAATAAATTTAGCATACCGAGAATGATTCCTTGTGCTTTTCTATAGTAAGAACTGTTTAGAGTCCTGAACCTTTCCTGCCCAGCTGCAATAGATGTAATGTTATTTTAAGTCAATATACCACTTAAATTAGTCATTTTGGTCAATGAATGGCCAAGACACTTTCAGAGGCATTTCATTCTATATGTTCGAATCACATGCTGCAGGGATTGAACAAAAGGTCTAATTTCAAGAATTAAAAACACGAGATTTGACTATAAATATTACCAGTATCCCAAATCGTTAATTTTAATCTCTTGCTACCAACTGTGAGTGTTTTGATCTTAAAATCAACACCTACATATCATAGAAATGACATTAGATCATATAAAAGAACCATAACAATAGAGCAATTAAATCGTACACAGTGACATCAGATTGCAAAAGTATTAGGCAGAGTCAATAACCGAAGACCAACAAATTCAATCACTAAGGCAAAGTAAAACATAGAAGAACTAGGACGAGCCCGAAATGTAAAGCAACTTTGAAACTGAAAATCATCAGAAAAAATCACAAATTTAACACTCTAAACTTCATCAGTGTCACTGTAAACAATAGATCGACAAGCATGAGGCACCATTTGGTTACAAACAAAGTATAAGAAAGACGCCTGACACCTAATTCCCCAGCATGCAAAGGTTGAAGATAGAAATAACAGAAGAGAATTAAATAGAAAAAATAGAAAGGAAAAAGGGGTTGAATGTAATGAATGAATTACAATTACCAATGGTGGGAGAAAGATCTTCGACAGAACTTGAAATGAAGCTGACAAGTAGGCTACTTTTTCCCACACCGGAATCTCCGATCAACAAGATCTTGAAAGAGAGATCAAAGCCACTGCTCTGACCTGAGGATGAACTCATTCTCTCTTGCTCTGATGAATGTGTTACGTGTGTGTGAGTGAAAAGAACGTATGCAAGTGAAAGACCAACAAAGTGGAGAGAGAGAGAGAGAGAGAGGAGAAAGGCTTAGTTAGGCAAAGCTACGCTGTAAGGAAGTGCAATGGGGCAACACCTTTCATTTATTTGGTGTGTGAGTGTAAAGACTAAAGAGAGAGAGAAAGTAAGAAAGAAGATAAAAGAAAGGAAAATGGCCACCGTTTGGCTCAGTTCAGAGGCACAATCACTTGTCCTAAGCTCGCACCCCACACCAACGTATTTATTCTTTTCTTTTCTGTTTTCGGATACGTGTGATGTAGAATATGTTGAGTTCCCAACTTCATGCGAGGGTCTTGTGTCATGTCCCAACTCCATGCCCCACGTGCAACGTACTGATTGGTGTAGTTTACTCTCAAAGCAATGCTGCTATGCTATTCAAGCACCACTGCCTTTCGATCAGTAGCTGCTTTTCCTCTTGGCTTTTCCTTACCATACCTATTTTTCTCCCATCCTAAACCTTTAATGGTACGGAATCACATGTATTTTTTATAAAAAGAAATTTTGTTTGAGAGATTATTATAAGTGATTCTTTTTTAAAAATATTTAATATTGTTACATGTTTAACCTTGTGAATTCAGTATAAGTTAGTCTATATTAGGAGTGAGAAAGATTCATCTTGTCCATTAATTTGACCTTGTGCTAGGTTGATTTGCATTTGTTAAAATTAATTTTATGTATTTTTTAAGATGAGTTTAAGTTATATTTTTAATTGTCCTAACTCAATTTAGTGTTTTATATTTTTTAAAATGTACAATTGTTTTAAATAAATATATATTAATAATATTTTTTTATTTAA
>JAMLFT010004268.1:0-19968 GCA_026544285.1 Pachyrhizus erosus | reverse complement strand
GTTATAAATTTAAAAAGTATATATATATAAAGCTGAATTTATTTAATAAAGCATTAAACAGTTCTAAAATTTTATAAAAAATGTAAAATTAATTTACTCAAAAAAAAAATTCTAACTTAATGGTTAGATTAATAAAATTTAATTGATTCAAAAAATTATTAAAGAGAATAACTTGACCAAAAATGACCCTCATTAGTTATATCTTCAAAGGTTATTAATTGTAGATTTATTGTTTTTAAATATTCTTTTGAAATTAATTAGAGGATCTAAATGTCAATTAAGGATATAGAGTAGGTAACCATGTAGGCAAGAAATGCTTGCATGGATGAGGGTGAAATTGCTTCCTAACAAAATATCTTTCCTATAACTTTAGAAGCAATACTTCCACAAGTAGATGAAATATACTCCTTTGAAAAGTTTAAGGTATGTGTCGGTATTCATTTGCTATTTAGTACTCCCACCTAAATTTTTCTACTTCAGTTCTTACATATAAGTTCGTTAAGACCTACTTCCATAGAACTTTACACTTCCCTTTTATGAATTTTCCTATAACTTTATTTAAAATATTTTATTATTATTATTATTATTATTTTAAACTTGTTTTTTTACTTAGATCATTAATAGTTACATTCAAGTACGATTATTTTGAGATGAGTTCGATAAATCCGGTTAAAGAAGCAAAGCACTTTCAACACCTATTTTCTCCTTTTTATAAGGTTCCAACTTGAGTTTTTTAGGAGAACCAAATTTCTTATTAATTGAAGCAATAAATGGTGGCTTTTAATTTTAAGTTTAATAGATCACTACTTACACGGTCATCAATTATGTAGTTTTCAAATTATTAAAAGATTATCATAAATACTAAAGGAGCTTTTTATGAAACTTAATTAAAATTATATTTGGTAAGTACTTAAACAAAAAAATTAAGATATTTAATTAAATCTATATACGATCCTCTTATTTTTTTTGTTCAGCTTATTTTAATAAATTTTAAAATAAGATATAAGAAATGTTTAAATAAATCTATTGATTAACATTATGGTAAATAGTTTAAGATCCCATTCAATAAAAACTTATCAAATGAATTTTTTTCTGGCACACCAAAATAAATTAACATTTTTTAAGAATGGAGATTAATGTTAGTCTATAAATACTATTATCCTTTAATATACTAAGACACCTTTCAAAAATAAAATCATGAGACTCCAATTAACGTAACCAGATTATATTTTAAATGTTATGACCAAGAAAAATTTATAAACATTATTTTTTCTTAACTTACTAAAACATTCTTTTTAAGGTTAAAATTATGAGATTTAAGTCAATATCAAAACGAATAATATTTTAAATATAATGACCTTTGTAATGTAATAGATTGAAGATCGAAACAAAAAATAATATAAAAAATACTTTAATAAAGTTACTTTTCACAAACTTAATTATAAAATTTATAGAATTAAGGATAAGTTTGTTTAAAAGTGATTCAATAACGTCTTTATGTTTAAACTTTCAATAAGTTGTTTTAGAAATATATAAAATAGCAGTTTACTTTTTAAAATATTTTATATAAAACAAAAATTATTTTTGTCTGGTTATAATTATAAGAAAACACTTTGTATTCTAAAAAATAATTATAACTTTTTAAGATACTCAAAATATTTTCCTAAAATATTTAATTTTTTTCTTCCTATTGTTATTCTTGTTCAAAATCTTAAAACAAACACTAATATTTTTTAAAGTGTGTTGAGGAAGAAAAAATAACTCACTTTGGTAATATTTTCACTTGAAAATAAATTAATTTTTTACTCTCAATTGAAAAATAAAATTTATTTAAAATAATCCATAATTTAAATTTCTTTTACATTATCATCCAGTCATAGATAATGATATAATTAAAAAATATTAATTTTTATAAAAGTTACTTTAAAAGACATAATTAAAATAATCTTTAAATAACTATATAGTTTCTTTTTCAGCTTAAAAATTATATTCTAACAAATTTCATGAAAACTCTTTAAATATAGTCTTTTTTTATTATTATTGGCCGTGAAATTTGTTTTGAGATTATATGTAGTTTCAAGTTGTACTTCAACTTGAAGTCTTAATATATATTTTTATTGTTTAATACTAATTCATAATATAGGAGATTTATAATTAAAATCTAGTTTAGATTCTCATAAGCAATCAACATTTAGCTTTTAGTTAAAAGATATGTGTATGAGTCAAAATCTTAATTATCTTAACTTATAAAAAAAATCTTGATTTTCTAATCTGATTAGGGTATTAATTTGCAAACAAAATTGAGTAATCAAACTCAACTTGGTTATTAGGCAATTAAATTCGATCGGTAAAGTAACTTTATGAGATTGAACAAGTGTGAATTTTGTGTACAAAACATTTATTCAATTTAGTCTTGTGTAAATCAAATTATAGATCAACTTAATCAAATGGATGTAAATAGTTAGTTAAAAGAATTGTCAATGATATAAAATCGAAACCTAATGCCTTGTTGAGAAGTTGCTAAAATTAAAATGATAAAGTAAGCAAGTAAATTCGGAAAGCAATAAAATTAGTAACAGTAAAGATGTACAAAGAAAATAAAGAAACAACCTGGAGTTAAAAGAGTTTAACCAAAAAAGGAGAAGAATGCAATTTAAATAAATACTTAACATATAAAGGTGCATGAACTTAAAAATCAAAAGCAATTGAAGTTACTAGAAATATAAGAGCTTAATTAAAGAAAAATGGAAATGGAAGAGAGATTCATTAGAAAAGAAAGAAAAAAAATGATTCATAAAAATTAAACGTATATACTAAAAATTTATAATAACTCATGGATGAAAAGAGAATTCGATCATGTAAATGACAAGAATTTAAATTGAAAAGCAAATAAATTACAATAAACGTAAATTGAAATGCAAGTAAATGCACAGGAAATGTACAAACTTTTATTGAAAGAAATTATAGAAAACATATATTCAACTTGTTCAACCAGTAACAATTTATGTATAAAACATAAGTGTTACAAAGTATTTGATTTGCTTCAATAACAAAAATTAGAATACAAAAATCCTACTTAGATTTCCAACTCCAAATATTGATCTATGCTTTACAAACAAATGTAAACAAAATTCTTAAAATTTCAACATCTGTCTGTACTAACTAGTGTAAACAAATTTATAGTATATAAAATTCTGAATCTTCTTTAAGAAAAAGTTTGCTACATGTCATTTTTTCATCAAAAGTTTTTTCTATTCATCTTTATTAAATATGATAAATTTTACTATTCAATTTATAATAAATTTTCTTTTATATTACTCTTTTTATATAAATCTTCTTTTCATACCATTCTTATACAAATATATAACAATAAAAAATAATAATATATTTTTATTTAAAATATCATTAAACACATTTATATTATTTTATTAATTCATATTTCAAAATTACATTAGAATTTAAATTTAAGTGTTATATTAAATTCAATGTAATATTTTAATCATTTTAACATCTAATAATAATAGGAAAGTCATTTAAATTATAAATTGTTTACAATATTAAAATTTATATTCATTCTTTAAATTATATAAAAATGTTTTATATTTATCATTATGCTATGAAGTGAATACATCACACGTAAATATTGTATTATTAATTTAAATAAATTATCAGAAAATCCAAAATTAATTTTTGTTATTAAATATATTAACAATAATATTTACTGTATGATTTTATTTATATGATATTAAAATGATAAACTCATTTTAAATTAAATAAATATTTATATCACATAAATCAATAAAAAAATCGGGTGTATAATAATTTTTACTAGACAATACAAAATATATGATATTTTAAAAATTAAAAGAGATGAAGATATTTTTTATAAAAAAATGTTAAGCCTGTGTACTATTATAACTACATATATTATATTAAATTGTTATTTTCTTTAAAATATATAATTTTATTGAAATTAAAATATCTTATTTTTATATTTTACTTTATTTTATATTATGTTAATTCTAATATACGTACTATATATAATACTCACTAATATCTTTAAAAATATTTAATGGAAAAGTGATTGAAATATTTTAAAAAATATCACTTTTTTAAGTATTTATTACACTTTGTTACGATTAGTTAATATTATAATATTATGTTAAGCAGAAAAAATAAAGACGTATATCAGAAAAATAGTTAGTGCATTTTATAATCTAAAGTATAAAATAATATTAAACACTTATATAACAACTCATATTAAAAAATTATTAATGAAATGTATATTGATTATTTTTTCTAAAGAAAATGTAAATTCACTATTAAGTATTAAAAATAATTTATTTAAAGTAATATTTATTTCAATAATTTATATCTACTTTAATTAATTTTTATATTTTAAATTATTCAAAATATTGTATATAAAGTCCAATTCTACAGTGTTTAATTTCTAAACCTTAAAATATTATGAAAACGGTATTTTTTTTAAATATTACTATAAAATAATTGAGTTATTTCTCAATCCATATATCAAAATTATATATAATAATGTAATGATTTTAACATCTAATAGTAATAGGAAATTAATTAAAAATTTTATATTATTTAAAATATTTAAATTATAGGAAAAAAAACATATTAATCATTATGTTATAGGCCAAATATGTCACAAATAAATATTTTATAATTAATTAAATAAATTTTTATTGAATATAAAATTATTTATTGTTATTAAATATACTATTAATTATATATACTGTGATTTTAATATTTATCCAATATTAAAATGATAAACTCATTTAAAATTATACAAATATTATATTTTATATTATTGATATAAGTCTCAAGTGTATAAAAATCTGCATTATATAATAAAAAATATATAATATTTTAATAATTAAAATTAAAAATATTTATTTTTATATTTTTAAAATAATTAAAATTATGGTTAATAAGTTGCTGCATCACTTCGATTACAATTCTTTTTGTTAAAATGTATAATTTTATTTTAAATTAAAATAACTTACTTGTGACATTTTCTTTTACATTATATTCATTTTAATATACATATGTCATATAACAAAAATAATACTAACAAAAATATTTAATAAAAAATTATTAAAGCATCTTTTTATGTATTTATTACAATTAATATATTTTTTTAGTTAGCTAATATTACATGAATATACTATAAAAAAAATACCTATTTTAAATAACTTTAAAGTTAATAATTTTTCTAATAGCAAGTAAAAGATAATTTTAAACACCTATAACAACTCATCTTAACATATTCTAATAAAACATAAATTATTCATTAAAATTATAAAAATAATTTATTTTAATTTATATTTTCAATAATTTTCATATAATTTAATCAATCTAATTAATATTAATATTTTTAAATTATTCAAAATATCAGTGTCAACTTTAAATATTTTAAAACTAATAAAATTTATTTTTATTTATAATATAGTTGTAAAATAATCAAACAATTTTATCATTCCACATTTCAAAATTATAAAATCATTTCAACTTAACATAATTTAAATTATTTTTAAAATTTTAAACATAAATTAATTTCATAATGTTATAAATAATTTTAATAAAATAAACGTATTTTTTATTTTATAGCTGAACATATGTCTCGTGCATAGCACGGGTGAAACACTAGTTTCATAAAATTTTAACATCTGTCTCAATAATGCATGTCGTTAGGGTAGTTGTTATTTACTTCCTCTCAATGTGAACCCTTACCTTGAGATCCTTCATCTGACACTTCTTAATTTCTTTAACTTCAATGTCAAACTTTAACTCGAAATTTTACCATATTGCTAAACATTCTTCAAATAAAGTTCAAACTTCAATTCAAAACCCAGGGGAAAAAAATTTGGAACTACATCGATCAGCAGTTATGCACAACGAAAGGAGTAAATTTGCAGACTGTAGAAAAAATACAACACAATCTAAAATTTCTTCAAATTTTACAACTGACGATGGCGGGATCAAAATTAAACCTACGATTGAAGTTTTATTTTTATATACTGATACAAATTATTTTAAAATTCAATATGAAAAATCCCTGGGGTAAGTCATCAACTACAGAACACTTACCAGAGCCTCTGTAAAATTCGCAAATAATATAGCAGTAATATTTTAATCCAGTAGACCGAGCATCCCAACAATTATCAGCTTCAGCAAACGAATCATTACTCTTGCGGCGTCTCAAATCTTGTTGGAGTGTCAATTCCCATCATGCAGCAAAGGCCCGATATCAGAATTATTAGCAAAACTAGACCCTGGATTATCACATAAAGAAATCTCATCAGAACACCATAAATGTCAAAATCACAACCCTCAGAATTCGGAAGACATAGTCAAACAAGAGAAATCACACGAGACAGCCAACTACTCTAAATGACCCACTCAGCCAAATATCAGATGCGCAGACAAAAAACGATAAAAAGTCATTATCGCTGTCTCAGGGCGTATCAAGTGAAAACGTAAAAGGTGAGAGGAGCTAATTTGACAATATTACATAGATAGTTAAGATTAAACTTAAACTCAATCTTAACCATCCATGAAAAATTCCATGGTCAAGAATCAAGATTACATCATCTCAAACTTTCACCTATTACACTCCCTTCTTGTTTCTGCCTGCCTACATATTGCAGGTTTACTTGGTTACATATAACATGGGTTCATGATAAAATGTGATCAGGGAATGAAAAAAAATAGAAAGAAAAGCAAAATAACAAAATTAACTAACAATAATGATAGACCATACATATATGAAAAAAAAAAAAAAAAGCAGACTAGGTAGAGAGGAGTAAACGATAAACATTTCATGCTCTAGTTAAGATCAAAAGCAAATTTTAGCCACTTCCTACTACACTAAATTGGATTTTGGGCCTATTAGAGACTCAAGCTCCACATTTAAGAATTAAGATCAACCTTCCATTTAATATTTGGTTTTACTAAAGCCTAATTGCAACATAAAACTAAAACATCCTCTTTTGAAGTTCCAAATTTCAAATTTGTTCTCTATGCTACTGCAGCGTAGACACCCATAGCATCAGAAAGGATATTCCTAGTAAAGATGAGTCTGGAATATCCCAGGACTAAGTGAAGAAATATAAGCAAGTCAGGAAATAAAGGAGTAAACTGTAAAGGTAAATATCAAGTATAAATGGAAGCTGTTAGTTATTGTAGATAATCTCCTCATCTCTTATCCCTAAAATTAGGAGTTATTTGTTATAGGACATTTGAATTGTAGTACTTATCTAAATTCATAGGGGCTGACAGCCTAAGAGGGGAATTCTTAGACGATTCCCAAGTATTTTAAGAGTTCTCAAAACATGCATTGGTAAAGAATACAATACATTAGTATTATTTACCATGTTTTCACATCTTAGATTGAAGGACAGTTCAACAAGGAATATTGGCACATAGCACTGGCTAAATTTTTTAAAAATAAACCAAAATTAACCAATTGCATAGTTTGTAGGGGAGTAAATGAAAAAAAAAATGACTAAGACCCCCCAAGTTGGGAATATTACAGGATGTGCAACTGAATGTGATGATTTTATCGTACTTGCATTGTTAAAACTGGAGGTATTAGTTAGAAACAGACAGCAATCTACACAAGCAGGCCCAATGGGAGTATAGTTATGGTACCATAGAACTTAGTAATCAAGGAAAAAGGAAAAAAAAAATGGAATTAAAAAACAACACAACTCCCAAGACATCAAGCTACTGCACTCATAAAAATGTACAAAGTAAGTTACCACTAAAATTCCCTCCAGAAGATATGATTTAATCTGGCAGACTTCATCACAAACTGTGGAATTGGCCGATTCATTCCCAGTTGTACTTTCTGCTAGAAATCTTTGCAGTTCCATGAAAGAAGGATACTTGATTGACCTGGAGAGATCTGACACATAAAGAACAGCATATTTTGCACCAGATTCCTCCACAGAGCTGATAAGTTTGGATAAAACTTCCCCTACAAATTCACAGCAAACACAAGCATTTAGCATGTGGTAAAATCATATCTAGCAAAGTCCATAACAAAAGAGTATATGTACCTTCAGATTGTGTACTGTCAACATTTTTAAGAGCTTGAGAACCCCCATTGCAGAACACAACCAAATCTGTTTTCCCTCTGTGACTCTCTTCCATCCTCTTGGTCAAATAGTCCTGTCAATGGGAAATAAAGGGCATCAGGTCACCATTACAGAACCCAAAATTCCATAATGGACCATGTCACATTAATTTGCTGATTACTTGAACTGAGTGCAAAGCTGTGATTTCTTCGTGATATGTACCATCCATGGAGCAAGATCCATGAAATGCAACATTGGCAATTCCCATATCTCCACAGGCTTCAGCAAATCCTGAAACCAACGAGTTTTCCAAAAGCACATCCTCTGATGCAGAAACATAGGGAAATGCCACAGAAGTGTTGGATCTGGCGAAAGAGATCTGTTCATGACAATGGAATAGTGTCAAAATAAAAAATCAAACAAGTGATTCCTTTTGAAATCTCAAATCACATTTACTCAACATGGAAACTTGACAGACTGCATGTCACAATTCTCTCACCTTGAGCAGGTCTAAAAGAGCAGAGTCTGCATGTTTGTTCATGCTCAAATCCGAAGATTGTAACTACAAAAGAAAAATGTAACATAGTTTACTCAACCAATACCGTTTCACTAGTTGACAAGAATCTAATATCAAGTAAACAATAAAAACAAAATACAAAGGCTGCAAGATGAACTATCTATATAGATGATTGAAAGATATTACCTCTCTACCAACGAATAAAAGTGCCAGATCCAGAGGGTCGTGAAATTTCTTTCCTTTGCACTATCCAAAATAAATAAAAATTAAGAACCATGATAGAAATAAAGTGAACAAAATTGAAGTACAAGTTGCATAAAGAAAAAGAGAAAAAAAATCCCCCTTCTCCATAAAGGTTGAGGGGGAGAGAGAAATGCAGAGTACATAGTGGGAAACCAGTCGTGAAAATTAGTATTGTACCAGAAAATTTGACCAGCCAGCTTCAGATAAAACAGACTTTGCTAGATCTTTCGGAGAAATGACTTGGTAATTTACAGATTCCTTTAATCCGTTTTCAGAGGCCCTGTAATGGTCCAGTAAGATATAAACATTTTTCTGATATGCTGAAGTACATAATGAAAACACGTGTAGGGAATATTCAACACAGTACACAAACCCCTTCTTACATGGAATAAATTACATGAAGTGTCTGGCAATTTAACGCTGTTGTTTGTCAGTTGCCACTAAAGAAAAAAAGAATTAAATGAGGGTTGCATAATTCACCAACAACTAAGTTTTCACTTCAACTCGATTCGTATTTTCTGCTTATCCATCGCTTTTATTTTTCACTCTAAAGTCTAACCTTCAAAATCACAAATTTGAAGCTCTAAAGTCCATCATATCAGTTGTTTCCTTGAATAATCCAGAAAATCTATCTCCTGCTTCTGAACCAAAGTGTGTGTAATGCCAGTGGAAACCTAAAAATGAAGTGTGGGTATTTCTCTACATCAATTCCTCCCTTGTTTTTCATCCATTTAGAAATTTTTTCACATATGGTTTCTATAAGCTAGCCACACTACTTTCAATATCCCTTCACTAGAATACAACTCTAGAAAACCCAAAATCCTCCTCTTTCTCACAAATCGAAATTCACCATTCCTTTAGCTTTCAATTAGCCCTATCCTATCCTAATCATAGAATCCAATAACAAGCTTGGTAATAATCAATTAAATCTAAGTTGTTTGCTATTAGACGCATCCACACGAATCAAACAGCGCGGAACATTGCAAGCAGAGATTAATTGTATAGGGAAGTAGGAATTGTCAATTTAAACAAACACAAAAAAAGAGTAAGAAAATCAGAAATTACAGTTTATAATGTGATGACCAAAGGAATGCGGGGACGGTGGAAGGAACTGCTAATAATCCATTCGGAAAAAAAGCAAAAAGAGTCAAAAAAGTAAGCAGCGGCACCACCATCGTTGTTCCTACACTCACAAGACAACAATTGGAAGTTAGATCGCGTGATATTTTTGATCGATTAGCTTCAGATCGAGTTCAAACAACATACAGCTACAAATTTGAAGGCTCTACGATGGGCTGAATTCAACAATCGAAATCGATCAAATCAAAGAGAGAGAGAGAATGAAAACCTAATCGTATCGTAACGTAACTCACCTCGTTCTTACACAAGGGTCTGTCTATTTTGCAATTATTATTATTATTTTTTATTTTTATTGGAAATTAGAGATTGCAATTTGCTATAGACACCACTCTTTCTCTTTCTACATGCACACGCCACGCCACGCCACGCCTCGCTCGCTTTAGATGGAGATCTAAAATGCATATATGGTCCCAAACATTTTTTTGTTTTGTTTTGTTCTGTTTTATTTTGGTTTAAATAGAAAACTGTTCTTGAAATTAAATATTTACATAGAAAAAAAAGTTATAAAATGAGTCTTCTTGGTTAATCATGTTTAGTGTGAAAACATGTCCTATTTATGATTAGATTTTTTATATATGTATATTTTATTATCCTTACGTATGTTTATTTTTCATTTTATTCCTTTGAAAAACACTTATTAAGTTTCTTTACATAATACTTATTTTCTTCAATTTTTTTCATATTAAAATTTTATATAAAATCCAATAATTATAAGAGGAATGCTGATTTTTTAAAAATCAATTTTTATTTTTTAAATATCATTATTTATGTTTCTTAGATGTTAAACATAACATTAATTACCACTAAATACATGATATTTTAAATATCAAGATTTTTTTTTTATATATATAGTATTTATTTTGAAGACAATGTAACGTTAAACATTGATGATGGTTGCTCCTGGATTATTAATGCTTCAAAATTTGTTGTTGCCAAACAATTTAGTATAGCGAGTAACAATAATTTTTTTTTTCATCTATATTATACTTTTATTATTTAAACTATTTTTTTATTATATGTTGAATATGTTTTATTGTAGATTATTTATTAGAATTTTGTTGAATCCATTATTTCATATACACAAAGTGGTATTAATTTAATATATGAAAATAGTCAAATTTTGTATAACAGTAGAAAAAATAATATGCAAATGTTTTTTATAGTATTAAATGATACAACTTTATGAAAAATAATTCTCTACAAGTTAGTGTCATTTTTAATTTTTGGCATATTGAAGATATGCATGACCTTTTATCTATCAATTGTTATATAAATTTAGATTGATACCATGTATCAAGATCAAACAAAAATGCAAATTAATTGTCAATAAAACATACAATGAGATTATAATGCATAAAATTTATTCATTTTCTTATATTTTATTTTTGTTAAATAATTTGCACAAAATTATCTTCTTCAAATTATTTTAACATATTCATGTTAAAATTAAGTTAGAAACAATTATTTTAATAATTTTCTAAATGATTAAATTAAACAACAATCAGAGAATTAAAAATTTGATTTTCAATTAAACAACTAATTGATCCAAAATTAATTGTAATTAATGGTACTAAAATTTAATCATATTAATTTTTAATTGGTATTAATTATATATTATTTTTTTTTTTGAAAAATATTAAATCATGAATTTTAACGTAAAAAATATAATTAAAATTTAAGTATAAAATTTATTTTATAAAAATAAAATTTTTATATTAAAAATTTAATTATATGATTAAAAAATATACACTTTTAAATATATATATTTGCACACGATTTGAAAATTAAAAATAAGATATAGTAGTTTATACTTAAAGTTAACGTTTTAGGATTATTTCTTATAATTAATCTTGTAAAATTTTAAATTAATTTTTTTAACGATTCCTTCATTATATTTATATCAATTATAATTATTTATGTATTGTTATAGTTAATAATAATCAAACTATTTTAATAATAATAATAATTAGAAGTACAATAAAAGATTAATCATAGAATTCAGCTAACTAAAAGTTAATTTATAATAATAATATGATGATATGATATGCGAGCATTCATTAATGTTTCACATTTTTAGTCTTTATGTAAAGTTATCACCTTAACACAAAATATAAAATTACAATATGGATATGAAGAATTTACTCAATTAAAACAATTTACATATTAAAATTTCAGTATTGGTACCAAATAATTGGTTAAATTAATTATAAATATGCTACCATTGACATTTAACTTAATATGTTTATTGACAATTTAAGTAATTCTTTTATAGATATTGTCAATAGTACATATTCATCATTTTTTAAAAATATTAGAGATATATTTTTTTAAAGATAAAACTACTTCACCTGACATTGTTAATGAGTTGAATGACTAATTATGTCTTTTGATTTCAAGGGATGGCAAAACTTACTTAAGTTTTAATGCATTATGTTCAACTAATGAAAATATGGATAAACCATGTATGTGTATATTCTTATGTTTTTAAATACAGTTGTTATATTTAGTATTCTCACTCATCAATTAAATTTTAAGATGAGTGTTTTCATCATGTTATTGGGAAACATTGACCAATATTCTTGATCATATAATGACACTTATTAATTATCACCAAAATGAAAAATCATGTGTTTGGAAGCCAATATGCAAAACTAGAGAAGAAACCTTAATTCTAATATTATATAAAATTCTGTTTTAGTAAGCAAGTTTTAGTAGTTGTTTTTTTTGTAATAACGATAAACAAATTTTAAAGAAATTTTCTAAAACATGTTGGATTTATCTTCATAATTATTTGTTTTTACATGGTTTATGTTATCACCTAAAGGGTTACAATACATAATAAATTATAAAAAATTCTTATATGTAACAAATATGGATATAGTTCATATATGATTTCAAATATAGTTTATAAATAAGGTTTTTAAATTTTAAATAAAGGTACTGTTATATATATTTTTATTTTCTATCATGTATTGATATATATTAATTTATCAATCATATTATCTAATTAAGTATTATTAGTTTTTGTTAATCAACTACTATTAATTTGTTTTCATCTGTTGCTTCAAATTGACAAAGGAACTAAGATTTTACATCTTTGATACGAAGAGATTATTGAAACAAAAGTTTGTATTCTATTATAAAATAATATTTTATGATTTATTAATTTTTTCTTCATAAATTCTTTTAATATAATATACCATAAAAATATAATATTAAATTAAAATTTTCAATTTTTTTTAACAATGTTTTGGATACGAGACAAATATTTTAACAATTACAATTCGATTTTTACATTTTTTTAGTCTACGAAATATAAAAAAAATGACATTATTTGATTGTATAATATTGTTAATTTTATTTATATCAACAATATATACTTTATTAGAAAATACATAATTTACTTTTTTATGTTATGTTATCTTTTTTTATTCTATTATCTTATTAGTTATTAATTTTATTATATTACATATTGTAACAAATATTTCAATTAATAATAACAATTTTCATATATAGATTTATAACTATGAATATTGAAAAGTTATTAATTATATCTACAAAATACATCACACTAAATACTAACAACTAAATTATTTATCTCATGTATTGTACGGATAAAAAAAACTAATTTAATTGATAAATAAAGATGAATAAAGAGAGACATGTGTAAAATACATAAAAGATGAAATAATGAAAATTTAATCAATTTAAGAAAAAGACAAATGTTAATGTTTTAAAAATAAGAAATAAAGATAAAAATTTTGTATTGGAAAAAATTTGATATAAAAAATGAAAATAATTTAATACATTAAAGTAATTAGAAGCATTTTAGAAGGAACATTTGATTTTTGTTAACTAGTCTTTTAAGAACATTTGTTAACAATTTGCTTTGAAACAAAAAAATAACATTAATGATATTTCTTAATATACGTGCCATTAAGTTTAAAAAATATAAAAAAGGAATAAGTGGAGGAGTATAGGACTCTAATACATATTTTTAGACAACATATTTTATCTTTCATATTTAATTTAAGCCTTAATTTGTTTTTCTAACTTTTTTGGTTCTAGTTTAATGTTGAATTTTTTTTTTTTTTTTTTGCCAAGGTTTCTTTGCTTTGTCTCTCAACTGAAGACTAGAATAACTTCCTTTACACTTTATTGTCAAACCACCATTGAAACTCCAGAATGTCACCGGAAATCTCCATAGCTCACTACAAATTGCCATTGTTCAGTCACCGTGTTTTTGCTTTGGTCTTCATTTTAAATAAACACTAAACAATCCTTCTAAAGTCATCAACATTGACCAAATCTTAGACCTCCACATTTTGACTCAAAAATAATTTTAACAGGTTTAGATTTTAGAAATGAACTCTAATATATTTTGAAAAGGACTTGAGTCCTGGTTCAACTCATCCTAATTCTGGCAACATCTTACATTTTTTTTTAATTTATTCATTTTTTATAATTATTTACTAACTTAATGAACAATATCTTACATTACATGATATTATATATTATTCATTTTAAAATAAATTTTTATAAAATATACCTTAAAATTAATTTTATGTTTCTTTAATATCATATATAACATTAAAATTATATATTATACTTATACATAATTTTATAAACACCTTATTTGTTATATAAATAAGTGTATCAATTAGTTGGTATAAAATTCTTTTAATTTAATTAATGGTATTATAACTTTAAGTATACAATTATGTTAAAATATTTTTAATTTTTTTTATAATAATTTTATCTAATTTAAATATAATTGTTTCTCATAAAAATATGTGATTTATTTAATAAAAATACTAAAAACTATTTTAAATTAATAAAGTTCACATGTGAATAAAACTGTACGAAACACATTGATAAAAAACCTTAAATCATTAAATTGAATTAAAAATATTAAAGAAAACTATTAATTTGAAGAAAACATTAAAAGATTAACTTAAATAGAAAACGTCAAAGAACATATTAAAACTCAAATTAAATTTAAAAGACAAAAATCATAGTTTTGTCTGTCTATAATTTATTGTTTATTATTACTTATATAGTTTTTATGGATCCATTTTACGACTGCATTTAAGACATTGTAAAAAGAAAAATGTTCTGTTTTTTTAGTATTTTATAAAACAAGTATATATGAAAAAATAAACATATTTGATATTTTGTTTTTTAAATTATTCAATATTTTTTATCCAATACTGCCAAATAAGAGAGTTAACAAAAAAAATAAAATAATAGAACTTAAAATTTTTCTTAAGAAAAAAGACAAAGTGGGTCCATGCATAGGGTGAAGTAGATGAAGAGGCGGCAACTGCTTCATCTCCGACTTGGAAGACAGAAAAGAACCAATGAGTCATCACTTTTGAGGGATTTCGGCTGCTAAATAAACATTCTCACTATAAACTCCAAAGTCCCAACGCTACACGAAACCAAAAGTGTTGTGATTATATTCGCAGATCTCACTCATCTTTCAATCCTCATTATCTGTTGTCTGTCTGAGCTAATATTGAGTTATTCAGTACCCAACTTCGAATTCGAAAGTAAAAACATGTTTTTGACCAGACCCATTTTCCGAGGACCCTCCCTTTGGACATTGCACTCTTCCTATGCATTTTCCTCAGCCTCGGCAGCTGCAATTCAAGCTGAGAAAACCATCAAAGATGGCCCTAGAAACGATTGGACCCGAGACCAAGTCAAATCCATCCATGACTCTCCTATTCTCGATCTTCTCTTCCACGGGGTAATTCCTGTTTATTTGTGTTTTAATGGGTTCCTGCAAAAAAAATAAAAATTTCCTTTTTTCTTTTAGTTTTAGATTTGTTATGTTGATAAGGAAAGGAAAATCCATTATTTTTATTAGAAATAATGTATCAGATCACATGCAGATGTCCGGTTCTACAATTTCCATGTTCATGTAATAGCTGCGTAGTCAAAATTGTTGTAATTTTACTAAGATTTTGTTCCTATTTTGGGGGTGATTTGGTTTGTTAGGCTCAAGTTCACAGACATGCTCATAACTTCAGAGAAGTTCAGCAGTGTACACTTCTGTCTATCAAAACAGGAGGGTGCAGTGAAGATTGTTCATATTGTCCTCAATCTTCTAAGTATGATACAGGAGTCAAAGGCCAACGTCTTATGAACAAGGAAGCTGTTATTCAGGCTGCAAAGAAGGTACACTTTTTTCAGATATTCAGTTTAGGGGTAGTGTGCTTCTCTAGCATTTGGCCTTGTGATGTCATTATTGATCTCTGGAAAACTTGAACCTACCTCTCAAATGACACTATGAAATGGTTAAGTGTTATGTACTTATGTATTCATTTCAAACATTTCTTAACTTAAGCATCGTATGTCTTGTTATTTAAATTAAGAAATGTGGCTCAATTTAGATGTTGGGAATCTTGTTTTATGTAAAGAAAAAAAATCATGCATCTTGTTGCTCGTGTGATATGGTGCTATGCTTTTTCTTGAACGGAGAATCCTTTTCCTGTAGGCAAAAGAGGCTGGGAGCACTCGCTTTTGTATGGGTGCTGCGTGGAGGGATACGCTAGGTAGAAAGACCAACTTCAATCAGATCCTTGAATATGTGAAAGACGTAAGGTATGCAACATCATTATATTTGTCAGATTTATCTAAGTACTATACGATGAGCTGTTAAGTCTATTTCTTATTTGGATTTGTTTGTTAAATACATAATAAAAGGTTGGCGGTGACCGAAAAGTATGCTGAATGTTTTATTTATTATATTTCAAGTGAAATGTACTTTGTTTCATCAGTAAAATGTTATTCTAGGGACATGGGGATGGAGGTTTGTTGCACCCTTGGCATGCTGGAGAAACAGCAGGCTGTTGAACTCAAGAAGGCAGGTCTCACTGCCTATAATCATAATCTTGACACTTCAAGGGAGTATTATCCTAACATCATCACAACAAGGACTTATGACGAGCGTCTAAAAACCCTTGAGTTTGTTCGTGATGCTGGGATCAATGTTTGTTCTGGTAATTATATTAGCTTCAAATACAGTGAAACTCATTCATAATTTGCTATGAGTTATATAGTCAAGCTCATCAAGATGAATATAATATAGTGTTTGTAAAATATTTTCTAGATTAGTAGAAGCTCGTCCGTTTTATTCATAAGCAGGTATTCTTTCTTTATTCCAAAATCATAATATGTAGATCTTATTTGTTATGAACTCTTTTTTCACTGTTTTTCTTTGCTCTGAACCGAGCAGTATAAAGTTAATACTTGATGGACTAGACAACTTAGTTTTGATAAATGGTTTAAATCTTGTTTACATGAAAGTGAGAATTAAGTTGAGTTGATTGCTTTTCAAAATAAAAACTATTCAAAATGTTAGCTTGAAATTTGTAAAATTTTAAATTATATTTTATCTATTTATAGATTAATTGTGTAAGGTGCAAATCAGATCTAAGTGGCTAAAGGATTTTTGTTAAATTATTTCAAATTTGGCAGTGAACCTTGATACCTTGTTTTGTTTACTTGGGTAACATTATAGGTGCTTGAGGAAAGAGATTCACAGCAGTATAATGATGTCTAATGGGCTTGGATTCTTTAAATATCTTTTATGTGAATTTTATGGCATAATTTCTATCACTTTCCTTAAAGCTATGTTTAAGTAAGCATCTTATGGATGATCAATATTTATTTTAAGACTCAGCCATGACATCACCAGCTATCAAATCTAAAATTTGCTTTTATCTATTCAAAACTAACCTGAATTACTGTATTTTATCTTTTCACTTCAACCTAAACAATGATTGTTCAAGGTCTCATTCTATTAATTAGTTCTTACAATTGAGCCATTCCATTATTAGTGATGATCTCTATGCAAGAAAATGTCTCATTGCAATGACGAGGGTTATTTTTCTGACAATAGTCTGACCAACTGAAAATTATTTACAGGAGGAATTATAGGGCTTGGAGAAGCAGAGGAGGACCGTGTAGGTTTGTTACATACATTGTCAACACTTCCCACCCATCCAGAGAGTGTTCCTATCAATGCACTTGTTGCTGTAAAGGGAACCCCTCTTGAGGATCAGAAGGTGAAGTCATTAAACTACTTGAATTGTTAAACTGAACTAATAGCAAAGAAATGTCTCTCATCTTAATGGAACTTAGTCAGGAGGACAGAAAGGCATGTTTAAAACATTGAGTTATAAAATTAGCCTTTCTAGAGACACTTTTTATGTAGTGCCTTTCAGGAATGTGAAGATAGGCCAAGATTTTATTACTGGAGTCCAAATTGTAAAATATGTGTTGAGGTGACAAGTACAGTCAATGATAGATAATAGTTATCTGTCAATGACAATTTCTTGTATGGTTTGAATGATAATGATGTAAAAGAGGAGGTGAAACTAATTATTCTAATGGGAGGTGATAGATCATGTTTGGATGATTGATGCTGTTCACAGATTTTTATGACAGAAGCTAGGGCGTATGCAATTTTTTTTATGTTGGTCCAGTCAGATATTGTTCATTTAGAATTTTCGTTGTCATTTTTCACTAACTTATATTTGTATCTTGTGTAGAATGTAATTGCCCATTAATATTAATAATATTAAATAACATGCATCAAAGTTTTGCGTAGATCAGGAATTGCTTCAAACTTATTGATTCCTGTGCCTTGTATACAAATTACTGTGACGTTGTAACTTGATTTGAATTGTCTATGACGTTTCTACAATATTTTCAGCCTGTTGAAATATGGGAGATGATTCGTATGATAGCCACTGCGCGTATCATAATGCCAAAAGCAATGGTCAGGTTATCAGCTGGCAGAGTTCGGTTCTCCATGCCCGAGCAGGCATTGTGCTTTCTTGCTGGTGCAAATTCTATATTCACTGGTGAAAAGCTTCTCACTACTCCTAATAATGATTTTGATGCTGATCAACTCATGTTTAAAGTTCTTGGACTTCTCCCAAAAGCTCCAAGTTTACATGAAGGTGAAGCTAGTGTGACAGAAGATTATAAGGAAGTAGCTTCTTCTAGTTGAGTAGGTCAACGATTTCAAAAGATATCTGTGATCCTTCAACTTCTCTAATTGCTCATTAGCATGCACTTGATGTTAGGGTTTCATTGAATTTGTCTATTTTCAGATTTGAAGACACAAACTCCAACAATTAAAAAGATTTATTTTTTCCTAACTAGGCTTTTTCAAGCTTTAAAATAGCAGCTTATTTGGTACAAAAGATGAAAATAAATTTGGGTGGATGAAAATAAGTTGGTAGTGTTTGGAAGGTGAGAGTTAGAAAATAAATAATTTTGAAATTAGTGAAAACTATAGTACCGATTTCCACTTATTTTTAATTCATCTCTCGTTTTATTTCTTCTTTATCTCTCTTTAATTAAAACACTTTTAATTTTTTTTTCTCATTTATTTTCATTCATCAATTTTCTTTTATTCTCTGCCAACATTGCTTATTCTTTTTTTTTCTTCACTCAATAAGTGATGAATTGACTATTCATGTGTGTTTGCTTATGTCAACATTGCTTAGAATGCATATTTTTATATTTAAGATGTATGTGCTCAAGAGAAAAAGAAATAATGTATATAGTAAATGAAAAAGTCTTAGATGTTTATGCAATGTGTAAGTGATCATACATTATTGAACAAAAAAAATAAATAAAGGCTTAGAAAATGCATAATTATTAATTTCATATTAATTTTTAACTAAATTGTACACTACTTCATCTATTCTTAAATATAAGACATTGTTAACTATTTCATAATTACTAAGAAAGTTTGTTATTTAATTATTAATATTAAATTTGTTTGTAGTTGTAGTATCTTTCTAAAATTATCTTTAATCAATTAATGTATGAAAAAAAAAGTGGAGTTTTAATTTTTAACACTGAATTGTTTAATTCTTCAATCATCATAAGAGAAAAAAAGAGACAATTCATAATATTTATTATTTATTGACTAAAATAGTT
>JAMLFT010004267.1:0-20000 GCA_026544285.1 Pachyrhizus erosus | reverse complement strand
AAATAATTATATATAATTTATTTTGTCAAAATATATTTTTAAATATTTTATTAATTAATATAATATTATTAATTGTTTTAAACACATAAAAGTTTAAAAATATAATTTTTTAAAAATTAAAGAAAAATAATTGCTTGATTGCCATCCATAGGTATGGATGACGTTCAATTGTGAAGCTAGGAATGAAGTCAGTAGTAGTACTGTGTCCTTTTTCTTTAAACAAAAGGTAAATATAAATGAATAAATGGTACTCAGAAATTAATAAGTATAATTTTTATTAAATATTAGGATAGAAATGTGTTGATAATATTTTTATAAAAAATATATTTTTAATTTTTAATTAAGATCTTAATGATATTTCTTTTATTTACTTTTTTTATTTTTTACATTTTAATTTTTGTCCTTGAAATCAATGTTGAATAAAAGTAATTAGTAAGTATTGCGTTTGACTATTAATAGCGTGTTTATTTTTCAATTTAAAATAGTATTAAATGTCAATCCAATAAAACTTAGGATATCTTTGGATATTGAGTGAGAGTGCTCTAACAATAATATGTTTAAGATTAATATCATTTTAAGGTTATGTGTGATTATTTTAAAAATATTTAAGAATACATAATAAAAAAATGTTTAAAAATAAAATTTTATTTAAAAATATAATTTTAAAAATAAGACTTAAAATACTTTTATAAATTTAAGTTGAATGTATTATGTTTAAAGAAATCATCAACTGCATTAATTAATAATTATAAGAGAAACATGTTCCAATGGAAAAAATGGAGGAAGGTTGAAAGATCTGTACACTTAATCAAGGGAACCTGTGGATAAGGTGGGTAGGACGAGCCATGCTAGAATTCCTCTATATAATAAATGCATCAAAGTTCTATAGATTTAGTTATAGAGTCTATGGACAGGATAGAAAAGGTACTATTCTTTGGTCAATTATTATATATATATATATAGAGAGAGAGGATAATGTTGTTAAATAAATTTTAGAATAAATTAAAATAATATTTTTTTAAATTTTTTCAATTATATGCAATGAGTCAATTTGTTTTAATTTTTAAAAAATTATTAAATTTTTTAATGAAGCAATTAGGATTCGTTTCTTAAGAAAAATAAAAAATTATTTATTTTAAATTTTTTTATAAATACATTAAAAAAATTAAAAAATTATTTATATTATTAAAAATATTTTTAAAAAATAAAAGTATAAACAAGCTGATCTAATATCTTTTTATTTTAAGATTTTCACTAACTTTTTATATAAGAGTGTCAATTTAATATATAAAAGTATAAATATAATATTTTTAAATATTAAAAATGGTTAGTATAATATATAAAAAATATGAGAATAATAATTTTAAATATTAAAAAAATAATATTAAATTTAATTCGTATAAAATATAAGTAGTGTTAATGTAATTTGTTTTAATTTTATTAAACTAAAATTTAAAATAAACATAAAAAGAAAAAGGTGTTGAATAAAATGAATGATCTAATAAAAAGAAATTAATATTAAAAAAAAGCTCTAAGAAGTTTTTGTACATGTATGATGCATCGTTACTGATTGTTATCTACCTAATGTTGAATTTTTAATCCCTCGTCTAATATTAAAGAACATGGTTCGTAATTCTACGACTAAAGAAATATAATTAAACAAAAAATAATTTTAAAAAAAGTTTAATTTTTATGTTATTACTACAAAAAATTGTACACCATAAACTAATAATTCAAATTATCATAAGATTGGTGATTTTTAAATTAATTAATACACAAATCAACAAACTGGTCATAAAATAATTCAATGATATCATAAAAAATTTTATACCGTAAATAAATTATAACTAAATTCTTTAGAGTTATCTCGTGTGTTTGACTCAACAAACAGGGCCAAATCAGACGGATTCATTTTTATAACTCTAATTAATAGTAATTTTTTCCTTTAAAAAGATAGAACCAAGATAGAAGCTTGTCGAGAAACTTGTTCTTCTTAACAAACTTTTTTTTATTTTTTTTCACACGTAGTGTTGAAATCTATGGCAAGCCAAATAAAGCAGAAAATTGCAGAAACCATGGAAGTGGTCTTGAATTTTATTAACTAAACGGGCTTCTGAATTATTGGCACAAAACCTCTAATACTTCCAGTTGTAAACGTGATTGATTATTTTAAATGTTGATATATTAAATTAAAATACTTGGCGTAATTTCATTTTATTGCTTTCCTAATCCAAATTCATAATATAAAGGTTTATATGTCATATATGACCAAAGAATTTTGACCATATCTTGTCCAATATGCTTGCTTGGGTCATTCCTTCAAACCTTGAAAATTCATTAAACAAGTTGCAAAGAAGGAAAAGGTGTCATTGGGGCATTCAAGACAGTTTAACTTAATTCCAAGTAGCGTTGACCAAACCAAGTATATCTTAAATTTCAACCAATTTCACGTTAAACTTTTGTTTTTTCTTTTTCAGATGTTTAAATTATGATGCGTTTTCCATTTCAGTATCTAATTGAATTTTATAGTCTTTCAATAAAAATAATGATTTTCTAATCCCTTGTCTAAAATCAAAGCACATGGTTTATAATTTTCAATGAGTAAAAAATTAAAAATAAGTAAAAATTCATTTTAAAAATCACACATTTTGATGGACTAAACATATTCGATTTCCAGAAACCATGGAAGAAGTATTGACTTCTATTCAGCACGTTTGTGACTTGGCTCAAACAAAACATGGAATCGTGGGTTACTAGTTTAGGAATGATTCATCTCTTCCATGCACGTTTGTGAAATGACCAACTTAATCTTGAATTTATATATCGTAATTTTTTTAGTCATTGGAATTGAAAAAAAAAAGTGACATGTTTTTTTGGTATTGGAAACTTTAGCTTATAATCCGCCACGATAATTGGCATGCAATAGAAAGGGAACTGACTCAAAAATTTAAAATAGAAAAGAATTTTCCAAGGACTTTCTTTATATTAGCTAGCAACAAGTCACATGGATATTTCCAGTTAATTACCCTACTGGTTAATTATATCCTTTATTGTATTTTCTTACAACCCCATTGATTAATACAATTCTCTATGCACTTGGACATTCATCTAATGATTGTGTCTTCACCACATGTTGGTATATTGTTGAGAAAGAGAAAATCTTAGTTCAATAAAATTCAAATGCTGGTAACCAATGTCTATGTTGCGAATAGTGAACCAAGCTTAGGAAACCAACTAGTATTAAGGCACTTTTTTTTTTAACCTTATTATTACATAATTTTATCTTTTAATAGTTGTTATTTTATATTTTTAGAGTTTAAAAACGAATTAAAAATATTTATATAGAGACTAAAAAAAATAATTTTATGTATAAAGATTAAAAATTAAAATTTTTATAATTATAAAAATTAAATAAATGATTTTTTTTTATTTTTTTAAATGAGATAAATATAAATATTTTTTAAAACTTAAGACTTTTTTAAGAGGCTTTTCTTATCTTTGATGGAAGTGTTTTGTGTTCTCCCTAATTAAATATAATAAAATTGGAATCCTTAATATTTATAGTTTCATAATTTAAAATGGAATTAAATATAATTTTAATCTCTAAAAAATTATTTTAATTTAATTTAGTATGTATTTTTTATTTTTAAAATATTAGAATTTAATTTTTTTTCTTAATTTTATTAATATTTATTTTTAAAATGAGACTCTAATCAATTTTTTTAAACTTTATAAAAAAAATATGAATTTCATTTCATTATTATAAGTTGTTTAAGTTATAATTAATAAAAAAAATTAACAGAATTAAAAAAATTACTAAATTTTAATATTTTAAAAAGTTTAAAAATAAAAATATGAATTTTTTCAGAAACTAAATTTAAATTAGGATATTTTTTCAAAACTAAAATTACATTTAATCTTTTAAAATATTAGATTTAGATTTTGCAATTCAAGTAATATGTTTTATTAATATTTAATTTCTTAGATGCATTATTCAAGAAGCCATTACAGCTGGACTGCAATCAAAAGATAAGGATGACGTTATTTAGTACTGTGTCACTCTCGTAAAATACAAAAGAAAATGTAAATGAGTAAATGATACATGGAAGTTAATAAATAAATAAATAAAATATTACTTTCAACATCCTATATTTTTAGCTGTTTAAGATTAATGCATGTAAATTATGAAATATTTAATAGAAATAAAATATTATTATATTTAATAAAAATATTTTGTTTTAATATACTGATATTTGATGTAAATGTGGTGGATATTAAACAAGGATATATTTATAAAAAAAAATTAATTAAATTTTAAATTTCTAAAATTTAATTATTTTGGAAAAGATAAAAATATTAAAATAACTAAAATATGAGATAGAGGGAATAAGAATTAGGATAAAAATGTGTTGATAATATTTTTTTATGAATAAAAATTAAATTTTTAACTAAGATCATAATGTATTTTTTATTTTTCATTTTTAATATTTATATTTATTTAATTTTAGTTCTTAAAAATAATGTTACTAAATTTTATTTTTAAGTAATAAGACAACCAACTTTTGTATATTGATTTATTTTCTTTAAAGTGTAAAAAAATATTTTAGAAAGTAAAATAAGATGTTACAATAAATAAATATATGCAAAAATGGGTAAAATAAAATTGGTATGCTAATTTAAGGTTGGCATTGAAAAGGCATTTGACTCTGTCAATTGGCAGTGGTTACAATATATGATAGAACAAATAGGTTTTGAAGAAAAATGGAGGGAATGAATTTGGGAATGTGTAGCTACATAAAAAGTATTTCTTCTTGTAAATGGTAGCCCAATAAAAGGATTTGGAGTGGGAAGGAGTCTTAGACAAAGGGACGACCTATCCCAATTTTTGTTCCTTATTTCAGTAGAAAGATTCAGCATAATAATTAGGATGTCAAATCAACTTCAACTTGTCAAAGGACACGGTTTCAGGGCAACAGACCCAAGCATTTCACATCTTCAGTTTGCAGACAATACTCTGCTTATTACGTCCAAAAGCTGCGGAGAACAGTAGGGCCCATTAAATTCATTATGCAACTTTTTGAGTTAGTCTCTGGATTGAAGTTGAATTTTCACAAAAATTAGATTATGGGAGTAAATATATTGAAGATTCATGGTTCCCTGAGGTATAAAAAATCTTGAATCGTAAGGTTGGTTCTTTAACTTCTAAATATATTGGCTTGCCAATAGGGGAAAACCCAAGAAAAAAAGTACATGGCAACTTGTGATGGAGGTAGTGAAAAAACAAATTGGCATCGCAAGGCAGTAAACATATTTTGTTAAACAGTATAATGGTGTTGATTAAATTAGTCCTAGTGTTTATACTAATCTACTTTCTTTTTTTTAAGGTTGCAAAAGGTATTATCTCTACTCTTGAACCAATGTTTAATTTCTTGTGGGGTAGGGAAAGGGGACGATAAAATTCGTTGTGTTGCATGGGAAAATATATGTCAAAGGAAGGAAAAAGGTGGCCTAAGGGTAAAAAACCTTAGGGAATTTAACTTGGCATTGTTGGGGAAATGGTGTTGGCGTATGAAGTGGGAACAATGTACATTATGGTACAAGGTGATGATGTATAAATATGAAAATGTGAGTGGAGGATGGATAAAGAAGGGATGAAGGTGTTCTAGGTGGTGAATGGATATTAATTCCTTGGAAGAAAAGAAAAATATTGAGCACATTGGTTGTCAAGCACTATTTGTAGGAAGGTGGGCTAGGGGAAGGATATATTGTTCTAGAAAATAGGTGGGTGGGAGATTTAAAGTTATGTGAGAAAATTCAACATCTACATACAAGTGCAAAAAGTAAGCATGCAAAGGTGGCTGATCTAGGAGAGTGAAAAGAAGGGAATTGGGTTTGAAAGTAGGGTTGGAGAGGGACACTATTTCAATGGGAGCAAGAATTATTGGTAGAATTGGAGGAGGCTGTGGGAAGGATAAAATTGAAAGGAATAAGGATAACTAGGAGTGGAAAATAGGTAAAAATGGGATCTACTTGGTGAAGTCAGGTTATCAGATAAATATGACTAAGCAGACGGGAGTTGCAAGGGAGTTTTTTTTTTTATGAAGATGTGGGTGAAAATGTACCTTCCAAGGTGCAAATTTTTGCATGGATGCTTGCCTCGAATCATATGCCCATCCTTGGAAAGTTTAGCAAAGCGAAAGGTGACTGAATACATTAAGGGGATGTGGCAGGGAAATGGAAAGCACAAAAAACCTATTGTTTGTTTACACAATTAGCTCTAGTGTGTGGCACGCGTGTTTGAGATGGTGGGGCATTAGGTTGATGCTACATGATGTGCAAGAAAACATTTTACAATTTGTGGGCAATGGAATGTTGTGCGTGCCATTATGTGTTATGTTTTGGTGGGGTTTGTGGTGGTTGTTCTATATGTTTGACAAGTAATTTTAGAATTTTTTTATTAAATACATAAATATGAATGAACTCTTTCCAATATTTTTTTCACCTTTTAAGACTTTCTAATTGAAAACAATTCTCTTTATTTCTTTTCAATCTCATATGTCTCATATATTTCATTAGAAATACTTACAATAATTCAATCCATAAAAATAAAAATATTCAAAATACATATATCGTAACCAATCATTATTTAGAATCACAAAACTCAAGAAAATTTTTTTTTTTGTGTAAATCGATGTGTAGTAACTATGATGATTTGCATGTTCTATCATTTTTTAGTGTTTCCATACTCAATAAATTATAATGAAGACCAAAAATATAAAAAACATCAAAGATAAAATTTTGAGAATTGTCTTTTAACTTGATAGTAATTGGACATTTTCCTATAATATAAAATGTTTGCATTGTTTCTAAATTTTATGGTAGATTGTATTGTTCATCTAAAAATAACTCTTTTGCACATTATTTTTACACTCATTATATAGATATCAAATATTTTCATCCTTTGAAAATGTATCACTTGCCAAAAATAATTTTTTATTAGAATTCTCGCTAATATTTTAACTTTCTACTACATTTTCCTATTTTTTAAACCTACAATTTACAACTCTATGTCCTAACATTTTACAATAAAAGCAATTAAAAATTGTTATTATTTGATATTTATAATCTTGTCCTCTTTCTTGGTTGGTAAAGTTGTATTTATTTTCACCTCTTTCTTTGCTAGAATAATAACCATGTCTCCTTCCCCAATAATTTCCTTGATCTCTACCTCTATAATCTCCTTTTCCTTTACTATTAAAATTATTACAACCTTTATTTTCATGCACTTTGACGAGATTTAACATTATTGAGATACACTGAATACTTTAAGACTTCTTTATTTACTTTCTTTTGTCCTTTTCAAGATTATTCTCACATGACTTTCAATGTTTTCTTACAACTTTGTTGTTGTCATGGTATATGTATTGTGAAACTCGATAATTGTAATCACCATATAGTCAAACTTCATCAACATGGTATAAAAAATTGTCCACCACCTTTTTGTCTAGAAAGTCCTCTCCATATAGTCTTCTCTTGTTGAATAGATCTATAACATATGAAAAATATAGTTCAATATATTTATAAGTGAATATTTCATACCTCTCATATTCTCTTCACAAATAATGCAAATAATGCAATTTGGATTTATGCGCTATGACATATACAAAATATCTCATGCTTCCATAGTTGTTTTGACATTTGCTATTTTGTCAAAAATTGAATAATTTACTTTTCGATAAATCTACAGAAGTGTCAATGAATCTCTTCTCATAATAATATCATTAACTTTTTGTACTAATTTTAATTCAATAAAACTTTAAATATTGTAAGCTCTTAAATGTATGGATATAAAAAATTTTCAATAATTAAAATCTAAATTCTGGTATGACTTGTGATTTTGGACCATACAATATTATAACTGATATTCATGTCTCTCAAAAGTATACCGACTATTTTTTTTTCTTACAGTGAGAATACTGTTGCTTCTCACAAGCTCAATATTTATTCACTGATCACACTACTACCAGAGCTCACAAGCGTTCCGATACTAATTGATATCAGCGGGATAAGAAATGAAAACCCACTACACACGTACAAGCAACGGAAACGAGAGAGAAGAAAAAGAAAAATTCTCTTGGCACACTATACACACACTCAAGATAGAGGAAGAGAGTTGCACTTCAATTTACTAAATTTCACTCACTAACTTATGAGCTTGATTACATAAAATGCGATTCACAAGAAGTCTTTTATAAGCAAAACAAAAATAATATAATAATATTAGAACTATGCTAAGTATCCAAATAAAAACGGTGACTGTACTAGCTGTTAACACTTGTCAAGTAAAATTAAAACATCATTTCAAGAAAACAAAGTGGCAGTGCAATGAAACAGGTGCATGCGGTAAAAAATTTGTGACTTAATTTACTTTTAACCAACAAAGAAGATCTAATTTTTACTCTAAACACTTGCCTACAATTGCAATAATGGCAAGGTCTTAGCTAGAGTTAAGCATGTAAAACATCATGTTGACACTTGCCTATTCCAGTTAGTATTGCCACTTCTTCATAATTCCTCAATTTAACCTCAAAATTCTGTAGGTCAAATATGAGAAAGAGGCTGAAAGAAAGGCTGCATGCAGTCAATGGTTCATACTAATTCTCCACTCTACAATTGAATATAAAGCAGTCCAATCTGTTCAATTATACTTGTATATCTGAATAAACCACAAACAATAAGGCAATTGTAGAACAAGTAAAACTACATTCACTATTCAGGAGAAGCAACAACAACAGATGAATTATGCACCAAATCAGATCAGTTCAACACATGATCACTGAATTCCAAATCTTATACTTTCAAATAAGAAAAGGTTCAGGTATGACTGAAACAAACAATCTAAACGCTTAAAAACGGTTCACATCCTCAGTTATGTGTTCCAACAATTACTGACACTTAGCAGGTTGACGATTGAATCAATTTTTTTGCAATCGAAACTTGTATTAACTACTCATTGATGTGGTGGGCAGATTACACTTTACACTTGTTCTTAAATATGTTTTTGACGTTTAAAAATTTCATTTTTTCATTTAAGTATCTATTTAAATTTTATTTACATTTAATAATAATGTTAAATTTTTAATCCCTCGTCTAAAATTTAAGAACATGGTTTATAATTTTCAGCCACTAAAAATATATAATTAATCAAAAAGTCATTTTAAGAAAGAGTTTAATTTTTATACTATTAGTATGAAAAATTTTACATTATTAATTAATAAAAAAAGTTATCTAAGTCTAATAATTTTTAAACTAACCAATATAAAAATTAATAAAATAGTAATTGAATGATAATATAAAAAAAATATTTATATTCTGAGTTCATTATAATTAAATCTTTAAAACAATACACACATTTTTCAAGAGTTAAACATATGTTTAAGCTTCTTTTTATTTTTATTTTTTTTCTTGCACCGTGTAAACGGAAACGCACGTGCTTCCTCTAATAGTAAATACTCCCTTTAAAAAGACAGAACCAACATATATAGAAGCTTATGGAGAAACTTGTTCTTATTAACAACCTTTTGATATTTTTCATCACATAGTGTTCAATTCCATGGCCAGCCAAACAAAGCAGAAATCCCAGAAACCATGGTAGAGGTCTTGAATGTTGTTAAGCACGCTTGTGAATTATTGGCACGAGACCTCTAATACTTCCAGTTGTAAACACGGTTAATTATTTTAAATGTTCATAGAATAAATTAAATCCCTTGCCGTTATTTCATTTTATTCTTTTTCTAATCCAAATTCACACTAAAACGGTTTGCTTGTCAAATATGACCAAATAATTTTGACCATATATTGTCCAATATAATCTTCCTTATTGCGCCAAAGACTTGCTTGGATCAGTGCTTCCAACCTTGAAAACTCATTAAACGGGCTCCAAAGAATGGAACGTTGTCAAATGGGCATGGCATGCAAGAGTGTCTCCTCTTTACCAGAATAAAAAAAAAAAGAGGAAAAACAGTTGAAATTTCAGGGTACCACTAGCCTACCAAGTCTAACTTGCCACCCAATTTCACATTTCACGTTTTGTTTTTCTTCTTATGATTAAGATTATGATGTTTTTCCCTTTTCAATGTCTATTTTAATTTTATTTAGTTTTAGTATTATACATTTAATTAAAAAATGAATTTTTAATTTCTTATCTAAAATTAAAGCACATGGTTTGTAATTTCCCATGACTAAAAAAATAAAATTAAATAAAAATAATTTTTAAAAAAAACTCATATTCGTGGATTTTTTCTACAAGCAAAATGAATATTGTTGATGAAATTATGACAAAATTTCACACAACGTGTGTCAAGGAATGACCAAAGAGAGTACATGGATTATGCAACCTGGTCAAATGGTTTGCATAATGCTATACATGGTCGGTCCCAGGTTCGAGATAAGACACTTCCTTCACACAGTCAACAGCAAAGAGAGTACATAGTATATTAGCACATAACGCCTAAACAAAGAATAAGATAAGATAGTAAACCTGAATAAAAATACAAGACCAAAATGAATATGCCTTGCTAATACAAAGTGGATGCAAACAATGCACTGTTTGTAGAATTTCCCATTCCACGCTAAATCAACATATTCCAACATTCCCACAGTTGAATTTGTTCCCACATTTCAAGGATTAAACATATGTTTAAGACATTTTCCTTTAATTCCAGAAAACCATGGAAAAGTGATTGAATTCTCTTAAACTGAAAAGGCACAAAACCTGGAAACATGCCCAACTAACCTGACATGCTAGCTGTTCTTCTCTAGACCCATAGCTATATGGGTTATGAGTTAAGAAATGATTCGAAACCATTACTTGACTATAATCTTGGCCAATCTTCACATGATATATAGCCCTAGCCAAGTTTTTCAGTTTACAAGAAAGTTAATAAAACTTGACAATGTGTAAAGTGGAGGTTGATCGGGTCTATAATGATCCAGAACTATGTAATAATTTCTAATTAAAGAGGTATATATGCCTTGCTCCTTAAGTAACTAGTTCACGGGTTTGCCTTGCTCCTTGGGTAACTTATGCAAATGCAGAAGAGATTGTCCTGTTTGTGTCCACTACATGTACGAATTGTAGATGGCTTACACATCATTCCCCCACAATAATTGAAAAGAAAACAAAAGTGGAATGCTTTTGAGTTTTAAAAGCTTTAGCTTATAGTCCAACACAATTATTGGCATGCAACAAAAGGAACTGCCTCAAAAAATTTGAAGTAAAAAGAATTTCCCAAGGTTACAGTAATTAGGCAACAAAGAAAACAACAATCTATTTGTCAGTGGAAAAAAAGTGCTACGTATAATGAAATCTGCTACAAATTTCTGGAAACAAAAGCATGCAAATGAAGCCTTAAGAAAAAAAAAAAAGAAAATATCGTGACAACATATAACTTGAAATTTCTAGAATTTATTAATTAATTGTAGTGGTAACATGTATAGTAAAAGTCATGATAGTTTTGGAATTATGAAAATGCTGCAATAGTCTACAAGCTTTCTAAATTGCCACCATTATTCTTGGAGGCGGTGGGAGAAGCCTATAAATATAGGTGAATGCACAATGTTATCAGTGAATTGGATTGGAAAGCCAATTTCCTTCTAAAAACTATTCAACTCCACGTCATTCTACAAAGCTTCTAATCTCCAATATCCAAACTACATCAAATCAACTTTTTCTCTTAATTCCATTTTCTAAAACTAAACTAATAACCTTCAGTTTTGTATTGAACCAACCTTAGAAAACGGACTAGTATTAAAGCAACTTACCTTCATCAAAGTGAAATTCTGTGCCAAAATGAACAGATGGAACCTCAAAATCCATGTCCATACTTTGGGAGTCTGTACATGAATACACATTATCCGCATTATCCAATAACCTATGATATGTAACATCACTTGGTGTGTCTTCTTTAGGAAATTCTTGTTTTATGGTTCAGCTTGATGAGTTAACGTGTATAAGAAAATATGTCTCATATAGTTTGATATAAGTTATTCGTTTTCTAGTTTAATAAATAAATAAATTAAAGAGAAGTTAAGATTATTATTAATTTGATGAAAATTGGTTACTGATACAATTATTATAACTAATTTGATGAAAGTTGGTTATCAATAATTGTTATAACCTTTTGGTGTTATTTTTAGCTATAAATAAAGGTTCTGTTTCTCATAAATTATTATAAAAAAGTTTTGAAACAGAAAAAAAAATTAAAAAAATAGAAATCAAAAGGTTTACAAAAAATATTAAATCTTTAACATATCAAATTTTTTTTTATCTCTCATTATTGACTTAATAATGAATAAAGATATGTACATGAATTTTATCATAAAATATATGTAAAAGTTATAAAATTCAAAAATTCTTTTCTTATTTTACAAATTAAAATTAACATGATGATCCTAAACATTTAGTACCATGGAGTCACAATCAGAATTCAGAAGATATGATTCCCAAGTGGTAGAATCTGTGGCCCAATGTGAAGCCTTGGGGGTGGCATTGCATGTGTGAATTCCAATGTACGTAATTTGGTACATATCGGGAATCTCTTGATCCTGCTGCACCTGTTTGACTGCTCGACAACCTTGATCATACTTGTGGCTGCACCTGAAGTAACTCCTTCAAATCATTATAAGAACAAGGTGATTATATGACTAATCTTCAAATGGGAATTGGTCTGGTAGAATAAACATTATGAGTCTAAATCAAGGTATGATATACCTATTATAGTATATATTAATTTTATAAAATTATCAGTTAGTAATTATATATATATATATATGTATAAATGTTTCTGCAAATCATTTTATGATATGATTTCGAGTTAATTTAGTTATGTGTTACGTTGAGGACACTTTATCCCAATAGCATATTACCAATTAATAGCAGTGAAACTTGAGGGGACTTTCTAGGTGCATATGATGGTCACACCTTTTTTTTTTTTAATAATCTTACTTGACTTAATTATCACGTGGAAGGAAAACATTTTATCTTATTATTGCAAGTATTAAGGGTTGTGATTTACAATAGTTAAATATTTTTGTAAGATGTAGTAATGATCTAGATTTGGGGAGGTTAAGGTTTATCTATACCAAGTGGGTTCAAAAAATTTTAGAGGAAAACTTGTTATTAATTTTTTTTTGTTTGAATGTTTTATCATAGAAATGTTTTTGTTCTTAAAAGCACATTCAAAAAGTAAAAATTTACATGAAGTTAGGAACTTATTATAAACTTGGTTTTGAAATAAAATTTTCTAATAAATTATTCTACATCAAGCTTACTTTTTGTTCAGCTTTATGCTCATAGACAACTTCTAAGTAAAATGGGAGTACTTTAGATAATGATGATCTAAGTCTTCATAGCATGTGCAACAATATTACAATAAATTGTGAAGGCTCAAACGCCTAAGATAGTAAAGTGATAATATTAATATTAGAATGAAACGTATATGAAAGGGGGGTCTACTGGTATGAATATAGGCAAATATGAAGAGTGCGTTCCGTGGAAAATTGATTTATTATGATTTTGTATTTTACTTTATTGGATATTTATTGTCTCTAATATAAATATTTTAGTTGGGTTTTAGATGTTTAGACTTAATTGAATTTTAATGAAAACTTTTATTATTTTTCAGATTTTAATATGTCTTAACTTTTTGTTCTCGTTTCCTTTAAAAAAAAAAACTTTTTGTTTTTGTTTAGATCATATCTCGAGCAACACAAATAAGCCTAAAGTAATTTTAGTATTTATGGAAAGCTTAGATATTTGCTTTTTAATATTAAATAAATATGTTGTTTTGAAATTTTTTTTAATAAATAATTAAATAAATTATATTTTTTGGATTATTGATTTGAAGAGTTAAAATGGATTTTATATTAACAAGCAAGAAAATAGAAGAGTTTTAATGAATATATTTTAATAAGTTTAATGATTGGACCTTATGTATGTAGTGGACTTTGTTCTTTAAGTTATTAGTGAGGTTTAGTCATTATCAAAAGAGAAAAAATAAGTCTCATTTCATTCTAAAGATCAAATCTATCCCTATCTTATTCCTTTCCTTTCTACTTAGAATTCATATCACCGTAGAGTCGTTGGAGGAATCATTACACGAAGCATTATGAGAATAATTAGTAGGATTAGAGAAGTGTCATCTCATTTATTTATTGTGCTTTGCTGCTTTTAAGATAATATTGAGGTTCTTCTCTATTACATGATGGCAATGACCGTGGGTAAATTTGAATGTTCATAACTTTTACTTTCTAATAATTTGGATCAGTTGCAAATACCCTAAAGCATACAATTGGTATGTTGGGGATGAAGATGGGAATAAAGGAGTATAGAATTTTGCCTCATAGAGGGAATTTTGTATAGGACATACTGAATATAACATGTATTGGCAGAGATAAGATCCAACATTACTTGGAAATACTAATATCTTAAAACTTTAATATTAAATATAATAACAATGATAATAATTATATATGATGTAGTAGTTCAAAAATAGTGAATTAAATAATTAAATATGAAATAATTAATTGAGAGATAGGGAAACATAATAAACTAAGATGTTAGACTAAAAAAAATTAATAAAGACATAATCAAGCCTTAATTAACTTAAGTTAAAGATGAGTCAACTCTGATAAATTAAAGTTAAAGAGAAGGAGTTAATAAGTTAACTCATTAAAGACAATTTAGTAAATAAGAACAATATTAGTCTAGACTTAAAAATTAGGATCTTAAACATAAAATTAATTAGTTAATGAAACTAAGTCTAATACAACTAATAAATACAAAAATAATATTAAAAAATAGGTTAAAAAATGCATTGATAATATATTTATAAAAAAATATTTTTTAATCTTTTTAACTAAATTCTTATAATATTTGGTTTTTATAATTTTTTATTTAATTTTAATCCTTAAAATCAATGTTAGTAAAATTTCTTTTAAGTTAAGAAAGCAACCCACTTTTGTATATTGAGTTGCTTTCTTTAAAGTGTAGAACATTCATTTTAGAAAGTAAAATAAGATAATTACAATTAATATACTTATTAATCATAAACATAATTGTTGATTTGTATAGTCAATAATTATATTTTTTTTTATTTCTAAAAATGTTTTTTTTTTCATTTTAAAAGTAAATTAAAATTTTTTAATATAAAAAGTTAATAATTATATAGAAAAGAACAATTGACAAATAGTGCACCAAATAACTAAGAGTGCTTGAAAGTTTATTTGGAGTCTTGTAAACAAAAATGTTCACTTCCAAAGCACAGAGAAAAGGAGAAAGATGAATTAGCATTCGTCCAAACTCAACTGAGTTCTACATACATGTTAAGACTCTATTTGATACATATGAAAATACATTAGAAAGAGAAGAAAGGAAAATACATATCTTTCTCATATTCTCTATCATTTGGAACAAATATAAGAGACAATAATCAACAAAAAAAAAAACATAGGCTATAATGGTAAGTCCACTTTAGGATAAAAAAGAAAACAAAAGGTGTTTTCGTTGTGTAAAAAGATAAAATCATCTTTATTTTTAATATTTCTATTTTTATTAAAGATACTAATTTATTTTATATACATAATTAGGTTTTGTTGTAAAGTTCACGCACAAAATAAAAATGTGTCACATTTTGACTCAAAGTTTGGTTATGTTTATGTCATTTCTACATGACTAATAAGGGTCGGATGAGCGATTAACTTCTTCCAATTGTAGTGAGATTGATGGGAATGTACAAAAGGATGCTTCAATTGTTATCATTCATCTTTGTCAAAAACTTGGAGAGGCTAAAGCAAATCATGTTGATTGTTTTTGAAGCAACAAAGTAGAGTTTGAAGAAGAAAAGGATGGACATTCCACCATGGATGAAGTGTGATTATTTGCTCACAAAGTGATTCTCTTTGTCTAGCATTAAGGAGAAGCAACCTTTGTGCTTCTTCATACAAGTCACCACTATTGTGTTGAAAACGGTGTCCTATGGTGACGTGACATTGATAGAGAGTGATTGTGTGAGTTGAAGCCAATTTTTTACAAGAAAATGTCACTACAACTGAAGTTAAAGAATGAGTCTAGTGAGGTTAAGGTAGAGTCGGTGGTGGCAACGACACTGACTTAGCAATTTCCAACAAGGAAGTCAAAGAGTGCTAAGAGAAGGACCTAGGTTGTGACTAGATTGGCCTTTCTCCTCAAGGACAAACTATAAAACTGTGCTTCTACTACGATCAAGATTTTTTTCTTTATTTAATTTGTTTTGAATAATAACTATTTTTTATTTTCTCTTTATTTTTACTAATGAGAGTTAGATAAGCCACATAGGTATGGTATAAAAAAAACCAAGTTTCAAGCGAAAACGTGACACATTTTTATTTTTTAGGGACGAAAAACACAATAAAAAATTTATAAAGACAAAAAATGAACATTATGAATTTTACAAGATGAAAAACATATTTTAGCCTATTTTAAATGAATATGATTTAATTTAAGAGCTTATTTTGAATGGTCAAATATTAAAGGGAGATCATGTATGATATTTTGATGATATTATTAGAAGGTTGACTTTGACTATTGATATTTTATCTAATACATTATTTGGATTTGGGAGACCAGAAAGGAAAACCCTTAAACAAAGTGTGTTTGATACTGAACTATGATGTGTATAATGTTGAATGTTTGATTTGGAAGAAATGAGAGTCTTTAAATTCTCATTAAGTATTTAAAAAAAGTGCATTTAGTAAAAATAGAGGTGATATAAAGTAATTCATGTTCACTATAGAGGTAGTGAATTAACAATAAATCATATAATGTAAATGTATTAATGAAATAAAATAATAAATAATATGAGTTAGAGCATACGCATACATAATTGTGAATGTGACTAAAGATAAATAGTACTTGTGCGATGAACATAGAAGATTGTGAATTCGACGAAATCATAAAATTGAGTATAGTGAGGAGTTTCATAAGATTTTTTAATATGTTTAATTACAAATGGTATTCATAAAGGCATAATGGAAATTGATGTAAAATTGTGATGTTGAAAGTGATAAAATACTCTAGATTTTTAAATGGTGAGGATGTACGAAATAAGAGAAATTATTTTCGATGGGTCGTACGTGGATGACAAAAAATAAATATGTTTGAGATGGAATAAGCAATAATGAAAACATAATAGCCCTTCAAGGTGAAATGTCATGGGAGCAAACAAGGTTCATGGTAATGTTTCAAAATGTGTCGTTAACAATGAAGCCATAATTTTAATTGACTTAAAATTATGAATCACTGAGTGTAGGAATTAGGTTGTGTCCTTTATTGTAAACTAATATACGTGTGTGAATGGTCGTCATTGTGTACTAGGAGTATGGAAACTCATAAGAATTCATATTTAATAATGAAGGGTATTTTATTTGACAAACCTTCGAGATGTGGTGCTGAGTTGCGAAGAGTTTCACATAGAGTTGACTTGCCAATTTCAATTAAAGCGAGATAATTTCAATCAGTGAGAATCTTACCTGAGTATTAAGATGAGGACAAACTCTTGATAAGTCATCTGACATAAAATAAAGTAATACCATTGAATTTTGAGGGTTTCGATGGCAGGGGATCCATATGAGATAAAGTATGAACAAACAAATTAAATTGGGATGTGCAAAATTTGAAAAAAGTGCGTAAAAGGAGCATGATTGTGCTTGTGATCTGATTGTTTGTGTAAAGCGGATGACTCATTCATACATGTTTTTTAGATAGATACTAATGTTCTGGTTTGATAGACAATGATGAAATGAGAGGACTATTATAAATACTAATGTTGTGAGTGAATTGATTCAAGAAAACAAAGATTTTATAAGGAGATTTCATGAGTTTTTATTGAAAGATGAAAATTAAATTTCATCAGGTCACTGTTTTAATATCAGTCTTCTATTGTTTAAAAGATGATAGATAAGATCTTTATTTTATTATATAATACTTTTTGAGAGGTGACTTGAATGTATTACACCTTGAATTTTAAGAATATTAATAAGTATTTGTGTGAGTAAAATTTAACAACTTAATGATGCAAAGGAGAATATTCAAATAACTTTTTATTATGTTTCAATGATATTATTGAAAAATAAATATTTTATTTAATTCATTTCTTTAAGAATAATATTTTTTTAATATTTTTTTTAGATATAATTATTATGAATATATAAATGAAATTTTTTTATGATTTAGAAATTTAATAAATTATAATGTTTTTCATGATACATAATTTTATTAAAGATTAATTATATTGTTAGATGCTTTTAAATTATTTATGAGTGAAAGAAGATAAATTTTTTAAAAAATTTCAACTTTGTTTTATCTAAAAATTAAAAGACATAAAAATAATTTTTTTATATAATTAAGGGTTATTTTCAATTGTCAAAATTTTAAATTATTCTATAAACTTTAAAAATAAAAAAAAATATTATATTAATTAAAGATGTTACAGTTATTTTGAAAGGAAATGATGTTGTGGAGGAATATTATTTTAGTTGCTTTATTAATAACTATCAACAAACAGATATAGAAAATGATTATTAACTAGGGGAACAAACCGGTAGGATTATCTATCAATGTGGACATGCAAGCCACTGTAGAGAGCTGAGATTGCTCAAAACTCCTCTAAATGTGACTCAATGTTTGTTTAGGGTTTAGGTAATACAAATGAAATACTATTTGAAGGGAATGACTCAAGCTTTATTATTATGGGGGGTTTTGGAATGCTGGCTAAAAGCTAGGCTTGTTCTTCTTCATCCTCTTCCTTGTTTGGTTTTTTACTTAAAAGTATAAGTAGATTCACGGAGGTGGAACTATCTCATCTCCTAAACTTGTACGAACCTCTAAATAATATATGAAAAGCATATTCTAATACTCAAACATAATTAATAGCATATATCCACAATCAATATTGAAATTCAACATTCCAAAAGTAAATAGAAGTCAATTGTTGGACCAATCAGCATTCTAGGTGGCAATGAGATTCTATTGCTTGATGGCCTTGACCATAGCCCTCCTAAAATATAATCAACTGCAATTATTTTTAGGATAACTACGAATTTATTATACAATATACATTTGTAATTCATGAAAAATGAGATCTAAGGTTTTTTTTTTTAATTTATTACTAGTAAAATACCCGTGCATTCGCATGGGTCACTTCCGTTTTCAGGCATGTTTAAAATACACTTATTTTTAAAATTAAATCTGTACATTAATATAAATATAATTAATTGTTTAAGTTCTTCAAAAATAAGATAGAATGAAAACATGCAGGTATAGAAAATATATTTGATTATAGTCTCATAGATAATTCTTGTTTTATTTAAAATATTTATAACAATAAATGATCATTTTCTTAAAAGATTTAAAAAAGATTTAACTTGTTAAATTTAAAATTTTCTCTAAATTTTTATTGTGAAATAATAAAATTCAATTATTTTACTACATTGTAAATATAAAAATTATCAATTTTATAATATTTATAGTTTAATATTTTGAATAGTTTAAAATGTAAAAAATAATTAAATTAAGCATAAATTATTGAATCATATTCTATTTAAAATAATTAATTAATTCAATCTCTAGTAGCCAATTTATATTTTATTAGAACTTACTTAAAATGAGTTGTTATAGATATTTAGTATTTTTTTATCATTATGTTTAGCATTATTTTTATCCTGCGCGAAGAAAATGTACTAAATTACTAACTATTAAATTTTTTTTATGTAGGTATTCTTTTCTCAAAAAAATCACATAATATTAAATATTATAGAAAAATATATTACTTGTAACAAATACTTAAAAGAGTTAATTTTTTATTCGAATATTTTGATTAATTTTTCATTGAAGATTTATAATGATATTATATGTCATAATGCAAAACTGAGTGAAATATATTATATTAAAATTACATGCAAGT
>JAMLFT010004266.1:0-20006 GCA_026544285.1 Pachyrhizus erosus | reverse complement strand
GAACAAAGTCCTTCTATTAAGCAATGCAATGGAGATAGACCAGTCAGTTACCAGCAGAATATGTAATAATAAATAAACGGTAGCTGTAGGACTCCGTTGCATTTAGAACTATTTTGGTAAGACCACCTGATATTTCCTTATAATGTCTAGACCAATATAATGTTGTGTGCTTGTCGGTGGCACTTTTGGAAACACTAGTTTCAAGCAACATAGATTTGTGGGTGTTATGTATTTCAATTATAGAATTAAGAGTAAAAAACATGACAGGTGCCAATAATTATACATTTGAATCAAAACTTTTAGTTTCAGAACTTTTTTACTATCTCAAAGCACAACACTTATGAATCTCACGATTGACCCGCAGATCAAAACATCCCTTCAATTTTTGGCTTTGAGACGAGAGGGTAATGCAGTAAGTGTGCACAGTCATCTTTTTTGCATTTTTCCTTTCTTTCTGGACTCATTTCATTATTAAAACTACTTGTATCCCAGGTAGATGCCAAGAAACAGAGATCTGCATTTCCTCCAAACTTCGTACATTCACTGGATAGTTCCCACATGATGATGACTGCTCTTGCATGTAGGGATGCTGGCTTATGTTTTGCAGGTTTTAAGACGTCCTTCCACTAGCAAAATCCTAAAGCATATCTAAAATTTCCATCTAATATGGCAAAAATATACAATATTAGTTTAATAGAGATTTTTTCTGGTTCCAAGGGGGATTGTGTAGACCTAGGAAGTGAGGGAAGGGAAAGGGTCAGGAGTTTGTGACCGGGGTCAAAATCATGTCTGATGCCATTGCCACTTGAGCTCTTTGCTTATTGGGAACTTTAAGACTTCTAAATGCATAGAGGATTTGTCTATTTTGATAGGCAACAATTTTCTCTTTTGCATCTTTTGCTCGATTGTTTCTGAAACTGGAAGATGGAGGGATCAAATTAGAATCACTTTAAAATTGTAAATGCAGTTCATTTTGAAGCCTGCCTTTTTTCAGATGTGTTCTTTAGTTTCAATGAATCCATATGTTGAATATTGCAATTGGCACCCTACAAATTTTAGGACCTATTTTGCACAGTTCAGAAGGCAAACTAAACACATCCTTAAACTATTGCTTTGTATTAATTTACATTTGAATGTTCTACAATATCTTGTTGGAGGTTATGATAGTAATGCTCAAGCCACATCTATGTTAGTATATTTATGTTCAACTTTCACTTTATATGCTCAACTTTGAGGAAATTTGTTGGCTGGGCAAAGAAAAATTCTTTATGTTATGGTGCTTAAATTTTGTTAAATAAATGTGTGTGCAGGGGTTCATGACTCGTTTTGGACACATGCATGTGACGTGGAGAAAATGAGTCATATTCTTAGAGATAAATTTGTGGAACTTTATAGCATCCCAATACTTGAAAATGTAAGTTTTTGCTGTATTATGAGAAACTTTGGCTTATTTTGTAGGAATATACGGAGAGAAGTTATTTCTTGTTTTCTCATTATCAAATATTAAACATCACGTCCATATTTAATGCAAATCTTTTGCCTTTTAGACCAATGGAGGGAGAGAAAAACTCATTATTTGATCATTTTGATGTGTCAACAGTTGCTGGAAGGCTTTGAGACATCATACCCAGGATTAGCCTTCCCCCCACTACCAGAGAGAAGAGGTGATTTTGACTTGCAGAAGGTTCTTGAGTCTCCATACTTCTTTAATTGAGCATTCCTTCACAGGAAAGTATTACAAGATTATGTGGAAGTATTGTTACCTTCACTTCCGATGCAAAATCATCAAGGAACTTTTGAGACAATACTTCATCATGTCTCGGAAGGTGTGATTCAAAGAAAAACCCAGGTTGCTTTCGTGAAAGGCCCGGAAGTCTCCTGATACTAGAATGCTCAGAAGTTGAACAGTACTTGTTTGGCTGGTTTAAGAGGAGATAAGCTTGGATCATCGTTTACACTTTATAATCAACTTGCAGGGATGGAAATTCTCCATGAAATTTTAATGTTGGCGATTTCCTTTACTCAAATCGAGTCTGCAGAAAGTCTTGTGTGCAATGCGGAGCTACAGACAATAGCTTATCTTGATGATGTAAACCATCTTATTTATCTGTTTACATGTACTATAATGTATGAATAGTTGTATCATATCTTCTATTGAAAGATAGATAGTTAGCCGTAGAATTATTCATTTTTTAATTTGTACATAGAATTATTCATTTTAATTGCCTTCAATTATATTGAAAATTTTGAAATGGAGAATAGACTGCATCGTTGTTATGTCAGCTTTGAATCAGAGAATCTCCAGTTGATCCTATGAATCAGATACAATTTCATTTATTTAGGCTGCAAACAGCATTATGGTCACATCACCTTGTTTAGCTACCTTGCAATATGCATTGTGTTCCTTCCACAAATTATAATTTCCCATTCGCTACCTCGCACTGGGGTTTACTCTGAATGAAATTCCTTATAATTTTACCTTTGTATTTATAATTTTAGAATGAATTTGGCTATAGGATATCACACCAACGTGCTCAAGTTAGTTCCAAATAGAGAAAAATAAATCATCATAAAATACTTTGGTTAAAATATATAGTAGTCAAACTAGTTATGTGTATCCCAAAAGATCGCACAATCGAACCAACTAATATGTTAGTGTATGAAACATCGGCTCTTGGAAAAAAATTACTGAATGCTTAGGCGTTGTTTCATTTGATTGCATCTAGGATCCATTATCTACCAAGAAGTTTGCTGGTACAGGTATATACAAATTTTTTTTCTTACCCTGCAGCCTGCAGGGAAATCATCTATATATCTTCATCCTTTTTATGACTGGCACATGATTCCACGGGATCTGTATTCTCCTTGAAAAATTAGCTTTTGAAATACTGAAAGTCCATTACACGTTAATAGCAATAACAGTTAATGTATCTAATCAAATCTTATATCAAACCTGCCGCAGTTCAGCATCTTCAGTGTATAAGCAAATATTAAAATCAGAAAACATTAAAATTTTGATTCGGATTGACAATCTTGTCTTTTTTTCATGTCCAATGTCCTAAGTAGTACTAAATTCTCTTAAGCCACATAAATCTTACAAATGTTCACAATTTGAATTTTGGATTGTACTTGATGACTTTTTTTTGGCCTTGGCCAAAGAAAAAAATATTGAAAGTAATGAACGTTTTACCTAACATGCGTTCTTCTCACCAGGCACCAGCTGCATTGACTAGCTAACATTAGCAGAGCAAGGAAAAATAATGATACTGTGTTTGTCTATGTGAGTTGTTTGTAAGCAATTTCCTAGAATTTTTTTTACACGAATCTGAGAAATGTACAAAAGACTGAGAATCACATTGAAGGGTTCAAGAGCTTGTATGTGTGTTAAGAAATCAAACCACCTGACTACGTAAAGTGGGCAACATCCGAATAGTCATGGTAATCATCAGTACTGTTATTTTTTGCTTTACCCGTTTTCATCCTTACACCTACTATTTTGTACTAACAATTATTGATTCTATCTAAGCTACTAAAAAATGCATTAATTTGCTGCGGACCGGTCTAAATTGATAATCTTTCTTTCATCATCATCGAAGTGTGGCTTTCTGTTAAGGGATTTAACTTAATTAATCGAGGATTATTTGTAAGTTATTTTAAATTTTTTAATATGTAATTTTAATTTTTACAAATAAAAAAAACTGTGGCTTCTTTTGTATAAAAGGTAATATTTTTCATACAAGACTAAGCATATGTTAAAAAAATAATAATTTATCTTTTTTACGTGATTTTAATTTGTTTGACTTAGTCAAATAAGTTTTAAGTTAGTTTTATTTTTATAAGAATTTGTTAATAGTATGTTTAATAAAATATGATCATGTTTAGTAAAATGTATCCATGTTTAGCGAAATAACGTGTTCACGTTGTTTTTTGATATTTTATTTATTAACTTATTTAGTTCCTAGATGTAAGTCTGAATTAAAAGTAACAATAACTTTTATTATATCTCTTGTTTCTCATTTTTTATTTTAAAATAGATGTTATTGTCATCAACATAAATGTTTGTGTTTATTTTCTCTTTGATAATATAAACTTATAACGTCAAAGCAATCCTAACTCAAGTCTTAACTAAGTAATTCATCTCACTTTTTACAAAGAGTAATTAGGGGTGTTTCTTTCTACACCCTACAAATATTATGCACCACTTCCTTTATATTTCATAAAGGCTAATCTTAAATGTAAAATTACATTTCAGATTAACCTTTTCAAAATGTAAAAGGGGTGGTACCTTTACATTCCAAGAAAACTTATCCAAAATGTAAAACTACATTATGGATTAGCTTTTTTGGAATGTAAAGGAAGGTGACATGAGAAATTTGTGGAGTGTTGAAAGAGAGTCAATAACTAATTAATTATAAGGATTTTAAGCCTACATTGTCCAATCAGGATAATTCCTTGACAAGATATACGCTTTAGAAGCATATTAATGTCACCTGAGATTCTATAGATTAATTGTGGTATATGATAGAGTAAGTATCTTTCAATTGATTGTGTCTTTTACTTCTAAAAGACTAATAGTTGAAATGCTTAACTTCTTGAGACTCACTATTATATCTTCTCCATCTAATAAATATTATTATCTCTTGTTCAATGTCAACATTGATGCAAATAAAGGTTTTATGTAGAAAGGACAATCTCTTGTTCTTACTGTAATGTCAATTAATCACACTTTACATGTTTTCATTAATGGTCAACTTTCAAGTGCACAAGGTTAATGATATTTTTTCATTCCAAAGTTTTGTTATAACAATCTCCGTTTTTACTTATTCACTTCCTGCATAAATGCAAGTACTATGTATGGGAGTTTGGACTTTCCTAAATTAACATTTTGTGAAAGTGTTAAGCTAAAAATTGACAATAACAAGATTTCATTACTAAGTATTGTCATGGCTCTCTTGGTTAGTTATCTCCATTTCTAATATCTATGTGATTTCTATAACACTTTTTTTTTTCATTTTTAATCTTATGACAATGTTCAATTAATGTCAGGATATTGGTTATGCTTTGAGACATGAAATGTTGGGGTGTTGGGTCCAGCCACACTTAAGGGTCTAAATGAAGGGACTAGAGACTTGTCTAAACAGAAATGATTTTACAAGATCTGTTATCTAGCCTTGTTTTGTCTCATGACAACATTGAAAGGTTTTATAACAATGATATGTCTGTATCACCCCAAAAATAAGAGATTTCTAATTTACATTTTGTTGGGAAAATTAATCTCAAGGATGAATTTTTAAACCTTAACACTATAAGTAGAGTTGGATAAACGGATAGTCCGTTTAGACTTACATCTGTTTAGGTCCACCCGTTTAGTTCGTAAGCTACCCGCACCCATCCTGCATAGCCCAAGTGTAAATGGGCAAACCTACTGAATTAAGATTTGTTTTAAATATTAAAATTTAAACTAAATATGAAATATTTTTCTAATTAAAACAAATTTTTAATTGTCTCACTACATCCAAAACATATTTAAATAAAAATGTGAACAATACAACTAGTCATATAAACTGACAATCAACCTTTGATTTCTTTCTTCTCGTTAATCTCTTTTGAACCTTTTATTAAATAACATACGGATAAGCCTGTTTAACCCACAGGTAAGCCTATTTAACCTACGAATAAGTCTGCTTAACCGAATGGGCAAAATAGTCTGCATTTTAAACGGATTTTAAATTTTAGAGTTTATACCTGCACGAGTTGCAGCCTATGCGAGTCTTTACCCGTTTACCCAATTCTAAATATAAGTGGTAATAATTCCATTAAATAGATAAAAGGATTATTTTATACTTTAATGTCATTGGATAATTTTTAGCACATCAACAGACAATAATTCATTAATTTTATATTGTCACACCTATTGAATTGTTGCATAAGTGTTATTTTATTTTTTAAAAATATCAGTGACATAAAATAAATCAATTCTTGTTAATCAAATTTGATATTTTTCTCCCATTGATTCTACCGTGTCTTATTTTGAGTACTTTCATACATATACATATTAACTTCTTGTTTATATAATCTTAATTTTACATGTTTCACATCTTAGAATCTATTTGGTTCAGGGCACCAAACAATTGTTAACAAAAAATATATTTTTGAAGTGTACATGTGCTTCTTTTTGCAATGTATATGTAAGATATTTGTGCCTATAAAAATCATTAATCCAGTTTTTCCAAAAAGTTTATTTTAAAATTATAAAGTTTGTCATAGTTTTGTCATCAGTTGGTTTCGTAGTAGTTTTATCAAGATGTTTGTATTATTTTTTTTTTCTGTTTGATTGTTGATAAATACTTGATGCCAATATAATGCAATGAGAAGAAATCCTTAGCAATCATAAGAAGTTGAAGCAGAATTGCAGGATTTACAACCATCTCTAAGAATAAAAGAAATATATATATTTTATGCATTGCTACGGTTATAACCGACGTAAGGCAAAATTCATATTTCACGTTGCGTATATATATTTCTAACTTACTGGCGGTTTGAACTGCCTCTAAGTTCCTTCTCGAAATTTTTTCTAGTGGTTGCTGTTAACAACCAAAATATCACTTTACGTCAACTATTTTGGAAACAGTTTTACAAACGTTAGAAGTTTGCTTAGCAATGGTTGAAATTGACAGCAATCCACCCTGTTGACCAACGCCATAAATTAGTTTTGTTGTAGTAGATGCATGAACATATAATTAACACGCCATGCATTCCAAAAATTAGTTTTTCATAAATTTATAAAATAAAAATAAATAAAGCTTGAAACTAACCAAAACTGATAGTGAGGGAGGAAAAGGGGAGGTTGACAAGAACAAGAAGACCAACAAATGAGAGACAAGACAGGAGAATGAAAAGAGTAAATCTTGCATATACACGAATATAACATGTTATTTTTGTACACAATTACTCAAAATGTGATGACTCACTTAAGTAAAAAATAAAAAAAAATAACATATAAAATTTAAAATCAAACTCACGTGAGCATAATTGTTCTTTTTTCTATCAAGTTTTCATCCTTGGTAGATCTTCCTCTCTTCCTAGAGTTTATCTCGCCTCCTCCAACAACTATGGTCATAGCGTGTTCTCATACTATTCTTTATCATGTTCTGAATGTGAATTACTCTTTATCATGGTCTGAATGTGAATTTTCTCCTATAATCATATTTGGAAAAGAAGATTATTTTGTTATGCTTATGCTTATTTTGCTTCTTCTCTCAATCTCTCTCTATATCACTTGTTTTGGTTAGGATTTGTGTCTAGGAAAAATTTTGTCATTTTCAAAATTAAAGGAAACCATAATCAAGTGTTGATAGAAAGTCCTCAAAATACTAATACATACAACCACTTCTACAATCCACTTCGTGTTGCTAAAGATTTAAAAGATTTAAATCACCCACCATTTTATATCACTTGCAATTGTTAAATGTTTTCAAACATCTTGCTTATCGTCATACAAATTGCTACATACTAAGGTGGTAAAGCCAAGACATGGAACTTCGAATGATAAATATTTTGTTGGACATCGATAAATACAGGAATTTGTAAGCTCTCCAATGTGAAGAAATAATTTAAAAATAAACTAGGTGAATTACACTAACGATTTTTCTAATTAGACTAGAAAGTAGGCATTACCATGATACATTTTTAGTTTCTTGAAACAATGAGTAAGAATTAGTTAAAAATTAGGAACAAATGGTAACACTTTATTTTAAATATTATATTTATTCTTTCATAACTTTGTACACCTTTCATTGTCAATGATAGTTTCAATAGAGGTGGCGTTCTACGTAGTGTGTGGACAATGACTTTTGAGAAGAAGAGATTATGGAAAACATTGAGAGAGAGGAAGGAAGAGCATCACATATCTTGATTTTAGATTTTATCTATTTTTTTATTTTAAATTTTATTAAGTTGCAATTGTTTGAGTAATCATGTATAAAAGTGACGTATTATGTGTGTGTATACAAGATTTACTCGAATAAGAAATAGTTCACATGAGAAGTGAGTGGAACAAGTTAAAGAAGAGAGAGAAAAATAGATGTAAAAAAGACAAAGGGTGCAAAGTGAAAAGAAAAAAGAGTTTATATTTTTTAAAATATAAAAATATTTTAAAAATAACATTTTAAAAATATTAAGAAGTTGTGGTAATACAGAAAAAAATACAAATAGAATTATTTATAAGGTGACTTGATCAAATAAACTCCCTTTAAAAAAACAAAATCAATTGACCTAACTTTGATAAGAGGAATTCCTTGACTCTATTATTTTGAAGTTAATATAGAGTATGTTTCTTGGAATGTGAGTAATGATTGAAATAACTAAACAAGTATACCATATCATCTTCTTTAATGTTATGTTTGAACAAGAAAGAAGTAAAAATAAATATATAAATAAATATAATTTAAATGTAGAATAAAAAGTGGGAAAATTTGTTTACTTATAACTTATTAGAGGAAAAGGTAAAAGGAAATAAATAAATCATTTATAAAGACTTTTTATCATTCTAAAAGTGTTTATTTAATTAAAAAAAATAATCTCCAACCATTTGTAATAATTATTTTATTTTATTTTTAATTTTATTTTTTATAAACATTGGTGATGGATACGTGAGTATTGGAGTTTTTTTCTTTTTCATTTTCATATTAACCCCGGCTGTGAAGAGAGAGAGATAGAGAAATCACACATTTTGGCATTATTTTTAGTGAATGGGAAAAGAAACAAAAACCAGCTACTCTGCTCCATAGACCACAAATCACCCACTTAAAACAAGACTCAAGAGATCAGTAACAGCATTTGGAGACAACACATCTACCATCCTCCTGATAAGAGCAAAATGAATTGCATCTAAACAATTAACTTTTCACACCTTTTCTCTCCTTAAATTTGAGAGTGAGAGGCAACGGCTTTGGCTCATTTGGTGCCAAAATCACACAAAATTAGGTTCAAATCCAACAATCTTACGTTAGTAAACAATCAATCTATAAATATATCATAATTGTAATAACTAATTGAGTTTAGCTAATTTGCCTTGACACTTAATGAAAAGAACCTCCACTCATTATAAACTTAATAATTAATATTGAGTTAATAATTCCAAACTAGCTCATTACAAAATTACGCTTGATTGAAGCCGTCTCTCCCTTATTTCGTTTTACTGTTATCTCTGAGATAAAAACATGAGCTTCGAAGGTAATGAAGATCCTCTGAATGAGTGATTAAGAAGAATTGAATCTCAAAAATCAACGAAAGGAATCTAATGTGAGCTTGTGTTATATACATGTGTCACTATAATACTTATCCACATGTATGATGCCATGTCACGTATAGAGAGCATGTGGGCTGCAGCAGAATCCGCTCTACGTGCCTCTGCCAGACATATGACCATGCTTACTAGTAGATGATACATATATTCATGTGGTGGTCCTTCTCAATCTTCATGTCACTCCTTTTAAGGTGAGACATCACTGTCTTATATGCCATGTGTTTGCTCATAGCCCCTTTGTATTTATGCTACTAACTCCTAGCGAATTACTCTCTTGGCTTTTTAGTTTTGTCATGCCATGGAACAGCATCCATAAATTCTTCTATATATCAATCGCAATTTTTAAACAAAATCAATTATCACCACTCTTCTTGTTCTTCCTGGTAGAAAACTAAAATAGAATCAACAGAGCAATCAGGAACCACATATATAACCGTATGAAAAGTCGTAGTGCGTTAGGAGCGTGTGTCTCAAATCTGGGTTGGCTATACTATTTTACTCTAAAGCTTGAAAGGAGTGAAAAAAAAACATAAAAATAACACAAATTCATGATTGCCCCAGCTTAAACCAAAAAAAGATAAAAGAACAGAAGAAAGAGCCGCACTTATTTGAAGATAAGCGCATTTGGGATAAGTTTGGAGGGAAATTAACGGAATATGATATGGCGACACGACACATGCGATTGGAATCAAAGAATGATTCTTTTGAGATTACATAAATGTAATATAGCCATTATATAATTAAACGTAGATTGAAGCATTTTTTTTCAATCTAACAAAATATTTGATAGGATGTGCTGATGTAGATATACGTATGATCATATCTCTGTCTTTTGTTGTTTCTATTCACCCTCGGATACATGGGATGGCCAAGTCTCATTAAAGGAATTACTAAATTATAGAAAAAATAAGGAACTGGCTTACGTCAAGTAGAAAAAAAAAACTGGTTCACCCGTGAAGCAGCATTTTTTTTTACCTGCAATAACAGGTTAAATGACCAGTTGTATATAATAACAAAATATAATTCCAATAATAAATATTTTTAATAATTTGCACAGAGGGATCTCGGTCTCTGTCATAAACATCAAGTTACCCTCAAATAGTTTCAAATAAGTGAGTCTCGATATTTCATTAAAAGCTACTCATGTATTTCCAAAAATCTTAGCCTTTTAATTTTCTAAAGATCCTAATAATTTTTTCATACAAATTTAAATTTAAATAATACATAAACTTTTTCTTCAAAGCAAGTCAATTATGCTCATCCTGATATCTACCATCTAATATATTATATCTACCTTAATACACAAATGTTGTATTTTATTTAAAACTAATTGAAAAATAATTTATTCACTAAAAAATATTGCAAAATAATTTGACACACATTAATCACATGTAGGAGGCCATGTTTCCAGATGTTCATTCACGTTTATATTTTCATTAGTGTTTGGAATAAAAAAAATACTATTTTATTATTTATTTTTTAACTTAATGCTATAAAAAAATACTTTATTAATGATATTACTGTATAATCAAGTTTACAAGGAGCATCAAGTTAAAATACACATAATAATTGGATAGATATAACTAATCAATAAAGAAGTCCATGATGTAAATGAAAACATGAATTAAACAGAATCATGACTTGGTTCAATTAACAATAATTAATAGAGATTGAGTTTAATTGTTTTTGGATAATTACAAACAATGTTGGTGACTAATATTAAACAGTGGTAATGCCACTTGGTATTGAAAGAGAAAACACATTAAATATCATTGATTCATTATCATTTCATTTGGTCATATAGGATATAACTAAAGAAAAACACCCTTGGATGTCATCAAGTTGCTAATTAGTATTATCATAAGCACTTGAGCTTGGAGATACCTGATAGAACGATCATGAATTCAAGCTAAACTTTAAGATAGGAAACAAAATGCAGAAGATAAAACTAAAGAAAAACATAATAAAGAAGATAGTGATTTCATTCCCTGTCGTTGCTGAAGACTTATAATGAACATCAAAACCTAATTAGGTTTGGGCTAGAACACAGGCCTTTAGAAAAAACAGGAAAATAGTAATATTAGAATACTACTGAAGTCCACTATTACTACATTTTTCATCCTCAAAGCATCTCACCCCGCTGAAGTTGTAATTTGGGTTCATAGCTCTCCAAAGAATCACATTCCTCTTAGGTATTTCACCAAACAGTTCATGGGTATCTTTAATTTAGTCACATTTAAGGTATGTATGCTCCAAGGAAGACATAATGATAGAATCAATAGAAAATTCAACAACAAAAACAAAGATACAAATACATCACAAACCAAAACCCCAATAATCCATCTGGGAGAAAGTGGCCAAAAAATTCCATATCAAGTATCTTTGAACACTGATAAAAAAATAAAAAAGCAGAACCACGTTTTCTTCCACCGCGAGGAGCAAGTTTATTGGCAGCGAAACGTTTCAGCTTGGGTTTTTCAGATGCAACTGCATGCACCCACTATACCAAGAAATTCAGAACTGACAAAAAACCCATATTTAAGAATCAGGTTGGGTTATGGTGCTTTTGTTTAGTATATTTGGTTGATTCAATTGTTTCATCGTTAACTTGGCCATCACCTCAAGTGGTGGTCGTTGATCTCAACCTCTGTCATTGTCATTGAAACAAGTAAGATCTAGACGTTGATTAATTGCAATTTTAAAAATTGTTATTTGTACTTAAATTCAACCTAATTATTTAGACAGTTCTGGTAACCAGTAAAAAATCTGTAACGTTTGTTAAAATAATAATATATCTAACGGTCACAACAAATGATTCACAGGTGCACCACTTTTGATATACTTCACCGTAGCCAGCTCCAAAAAATAAAGTCTAATCACATCATCCATTGGAATTATTCCATATTTGAATGAGCATCATGCAATTTCAAAACAACGTTTAAACGACCATAGCAGACTTTAACAACATCTATATTCTCAATGGAACTTACTCTTAAGTCACATGAATGAATGAAGGAAAAAGCCTTTTTTTTTTTCTTTTAAAAAACAAAGAGCAATCCTTCTAGATGAAACTTATGCATTGATGCTTATTGGTGTGATTTTTATTTTTTAAATAGATTAATAAATATTTTTATGCAACTAAAAATTGAAGAAAATTTTGTAGTTTAAAGTAAATATAAAGAATATTTATCAAATATTGTTCTTCTAGAAGATTTTTATAAAGATAAAATATGCTTTTGGTTTATTTAAAAAATTAATTTAATTTTAGTTTTTTTAATAAAATATTGTACATTTTTTTATTTTAAAATGCACCTATAGAGAGACTAAAAGTGGTTTAAATAATGTTTAAGAATAAAAAATGGTATATTTTAAAATTAGATAAACAAAAACAAATAAAATTTCTTAAAGAGATTAAAATCAAATTTTTAAAATTTTTAAAATTTTTAAAATACTAAAAATATATTTTACTCTTTTTAAAACTTTTAATTTATATAAAAATTTTAAAATTTTATGTTAATTTTAATTTAAGAAGATAAAAATCAAGTTTTATATTATATATTTGAGTCATCATTCATGTTAAATGAGAGGATTTCAAAGTCCTTTTTTCTACTTGTGAGTTATAATAAGTAATTTCATCAATATTTTATATTTTTTATATTTTTCAAAATTATGAAACTATTAATGACTTTAAAGTTTTTCTTCATGTCAAGATTTTTTCTTTTCATTTAAATTTTTTAAATAAAATTATTTTTGTATTATTTATATTTTTAATTTCTTAAAAATCACGATTATGATTTAAGTCTTTCATGTTTTAATTGATCTGACTAAATCTTTTAAATTTTATTTTATTTACAACTAGAATTTTCATTTCAATTTCATTCAATGTTTAATGAGATTGGCTAACATGTGACAAAGTGGACATGATATGATAATAAGTAAAAATACAGTATATCAACTAAAAAATTATAAAATATTTGAACTAAATGGATAAATTAGTTATTCTAATTATATTGACTATTGTTTTGTGGATAATCTTGTGGGTAAATTATTAATTTTATGATAGTAATAAACAACAAAATAAATTCTTTATGTTGTGATCAAGTAAATTAATTACTTAAATATTATGAAATTATAATAGAGAGACATGATTATAAATAATAATAAAAAATGATAGACTCAATTAGAATCTATAAAAGACTAAATTATATAATTGTGATAATTAAAAAACTAAAAATATAATTAAGTATTTATTTATTTATTTTAATCAAATATTAGTTTTTAATTAAATTTTTAAAATTTAATTAAACTACTTTAAACTACCAAGATGCCGTGCCCACTTCAATAACGAGGGAGAAAGAGACTTCAATTGTCACAAAAAAAAATATAAATTAAAAGAAGAAAGAAAGAGACTCCAATAATTCAATTATGTTCCACCGGTGTTAGTTAGCCGTTTATTTTCCTATATTTAATCAAAATCTCTATCAAGTCAAGTTAGTAAAATGACACTACTCTAACACAAAATTAAGAATACACTCTTCATCCATTTTTTATGACATTGACTTTTCTTCAAAACAAACTCGTTTTTGAATGCTTTATTAATTATCAAACATGTCACTTCTAGGTTGTTTCGTTCGCAACTTGATCGAAAACGAGGTCGTTGCCAACGACCATTCGAATCGATTAATTTTGCCAAACTCTTTGCAACATGCATGAATTAATCGGAACCATCGTTGATTAAATTTTTGGTTTGATTGAACACGTTGCTCCTTATTTGTTACCAAATATAAAATAAAAAGGAGACCACGTGCCGAATAATGAATATTTGTACTAGAAAAAGAGAAGTGCAAGTGCAACTCTATGGAATTTCTATTGATCTTTATGCTTTGATTTCTCATTCTATCCGAATCAGATTCGTTTCCACAAATTAACAAAACTTTGAATCCCAGCATTTACATGTGATTGTACTTAGTGAAGTTTCCAGGAACTTACCCTAAAGTTTCATCATGAGTCACAAACAACTATCAAATAAATAGCACAACATCATTGTCACTTATCAGCCACACCAAAAAGAGAGGAAAAGGTCAGAGATTGAAGTAAGGGGCTTGACAAATATGTTGAAGGGGCAATACAAAAATGAAATCATTATAGAGGAGACCAAAGCCCCCTTTAATTTTTTAATCTGTGAAAGTAAAACATAAACATTTAATTAAAACAAAATTGAGGGTGTGACACCTCACCCCTAGTATCAGCTAACACCGCCTGAGTGAAAACAAGATATTTATAAAATTTTAAAAAATATATATTATTATTATACACTTGGAAAGTGTGTACACAAAGGTAAAAAAATTTAAAATAAAAGATTAATAAATAATGTAATATAGTATGAAAAGAGTTACAGAAAAATAAAGTAAAAGACATATGATATATGGATAATAGTATTAGAATTTTAATATAAAAAAAATACTAGTTTTAGAATTTTTGAATTTGCGCCAGATTCTCTTCCTCTGTTGATGGATGCTGCGGCCACAGTTTACATTAGATAGATTGCTTTGTTTGATTTGGCCGTTTTCGAGGCCCTTCATAAAAAAATAAAAATAGACAGATAATTTTTTTATTGTCAAAAACTAATTGTTAGGTTTTTTATTTTATGAGATAAATTTTTGCTTTGTTTGCTTTTGGTCGTTTTTGAGGTTTTTTTTATAAAAAATAAAAATAAAAATAAAAATAGATAGATAATTTCTTATAAATAAATATTAATTATTAATTTACTAATATTTTAATGAAAAGGATTTAAATATACATTTTTTTCACCTTAATACTCTTCAAGTCAATTTTATAACTTATGTAAATATTAGTGTTGCAAATCTCAAGTCTTTTAAGTGTAAAAATGTAATTTTTTTTTACGCTATATCATTACTGCAAAGTGATTTCTTTTTAAACGATAAACATGTTTTTAAAATAATCAAATAGTGATCTATTAATTTAATATGTATTATAGCTTTAATTCATTGAAAATTAAAAAATAAATATACTTTCATTCACCTAGCTAAATAAAATAAAATTTACCTGAAAGATTTATTCCGGTCAATTGACAATTTATTAATCCCTATATATTTTTAATATAAAAGTGATTTTTAATTATAATGACTCTCCAAGTATATAATATACTATAACGATGACCTCTCGTAAGTCGTAATTAAGATAATAGGATAACAACATTTGAATAATGATAAATGGTGATCACAATATTACAATATAAAGTTTATGTTTTATTCAGTGTACATTTAAAATTTTCAGAGGAAAAGTATAAGCAGTTGCTACTATTAATTAATTTGTTCCTTAATCCTCAGGGTACCCTCTGTAGTATCTTCTACACTAACCAGACATGAATGAAGTAGCTCTGATTGGTGGGAGAGTAGCACACGTGGTAATTGTAATTATCATTTAATAAAGAAAAACGACTCAATCATTATGTTTTTTAAAGCTAATTTTATATCTCTAGAAATGTATTCATTTCACTAGAAAAGTAATGTATGAAGACATTATTTATGCTTTCATTCATTGTCAACTGTGGATTGTATATTTTATGTCTACTTTCATTTCTGCACGTGACTAATTATATTGTTTGATTCATAATGTCTCACGATGAAAATTACATTAATAATCAATGAACTATTATGAATAATTGCAGAGAGTGTGTTTTTACTTAATTAGTATATTTAGATCTATTATTTCTATTCGTATGATGGGCGTTTATTTTGAATATAAATTATTGAATAAATTACACAAATTTATTTTCAGATTTATATTGATTATATATGATATTTCTTTATTTTGTATTTTTATAAAAGATATTTTAATTATTTATCTCGTATGTCATTGAATCTCTTTTCCTTCACTCGCATATTTTTATATTTTTAAAATAATGTTTGATATTCTTTATTTTTTTTTATTTTTCTGTTATGAAATAATAATATTAACTAGTGATGTATTAATGATATTGATAAAAAAATTTATACGTCATTATTTTATCAATTTTTTTATTACGTAAAAGGTCATTAGATTGCCAATATAACTATTATATCATTAATTAATATTTTTATCTAATAATAAATAATAAAACAAAAAAATAATAATATAAAGATGTTAGACATAATTTATAAAAACTACAAGGGATATAAATGAGAGAATGAGGCTTAATAATATACAAGATAAACAATTAAAATATTTTTTATAAAATTATATAATAAAGTGATATTGAGTGTAATTAGTATAAATTTTATGGTTTTATATAATTTATTATAAATTATAATAATTGATAAAATAATTATTTTTATTTAAATTAATTAAATTATTTTTTAATAGTACTTTAAAACAAGATATTAGATCTACAATTTAAAACAAAAAGAAAAATAGTTTTATTTCTAAATTTTAAATTCAAGTTCATTTACATTTATACAACTATTTGTAATATTGATTCTCTTATGTAACATAAATTGATTATTTAATGAAAAATCATATAATGTGTAAAATATTTTTATATCATTATTTAATCATAAATTATCATATATAATTATTAAATTTTTATTTAATTATTATTTCATTTCAAAATAAAATGAAGCATGTATTGCATAATGTTTCTAAAATGCTCCTAAAAAATTTATTCTAATGGTAATAATAATTATATTGAAATTTTATCATAATGATTTGATACTATTTATTTATTAATCTAGTTAAAAACTTAAACATATCAACTTTTATATTTTTTGACTTATTTAAATATTTATTATCTTATCTAAAAGGTTTTACTACAAAATAAATTTTTAAACATGCTTTTAAGTTTGGTTAGATTTTTGAAAGATTAAAATAAATCTTGAAAGAAATAATATTTAATAAAAATACATTATGATTGTAATATAAATTTAAATATTAAAATATGAACAAATAAGTAATATATAAGAAATAAATCAGTGTGAATAAAATTTAATTACCAAAAATTCTAATTACATCTCACTAATATTAAAGAATAAAATAAAAATTAAAAATAAAATAAAATAATTAATATAAGTATATTTAGTTTACTAAATTTATTACATATACACAGTAAATAATTATTATTATTTTTTTCTTTTCAACACATTTATAATAATTAATATAAAAATAAAATATTTAAGAACGAAATATTTATAATATAAATATTAAAAATGATGACTATCTTATAATAATCCTATTATTTTTTTACAGCATCCCATGACAATGTTGTCCTTATACGATTTCTTAAACTTCCACCAATAATCATCCCACTATTATATCGATTTTTTGTTTTCTGTTATTGAAATTTTCTTTTATTTTTTTATTTAAAATATAGACAGCATGAAGTGCCTTTCTTCTCCCTAATTTAAATAATGAGAAAACATATTAAAAAAATAAGATTATTTTATATAAAAAATATTTGAATTTCATACTGGAAAGTATCACTGGCATTAAAAGATTTATACTTATTGAAAGTGATAAGTATTTATGATAAAAAAATTAAGTAATTTAATTATAATTTATTTATTATTATTATTGTACAATTTTTATATTTTGAATTGATTTTAAGTGTAAGTTAGTTTGATTTGAAGTATCAAATTGAATGAAGAGTCCAAATTACATGATCACATCTGGGCACCTTTATTTTAAAAAAAAAAGAAGTTGATATACTATCCAATCATACCATACATTTGATTAATTTAGGCATGATTTAATTGAATAAAGTATACATGTATGTGCATTTATGGTTAAGTTGATCATATAATATTTTCTTTTATAAAAATTAAATCATACAAATTATTATTTGATTTAATTATCAATTAATATTAATTGACACTATTAAAATATTTTTTTATTAATTAATAATTGAATTACCAATTAATTTTAATCAAAACAAGTATACAATTATATTTCAATAATTTATATTGTAATTGTATAACTAAAATAATCAAATAATTATATAATTAACATTAATTTACTTATTGATAATTTTAATTATAATTGATATTTTCCTGAAAAATATTTGTAGTATTTATTTTATTTTTAATTAATGTTATTTCAAGTTATAGATTGTTAATTTTATTGATAATTATATTTATTTTTATGATATTGTTTCCATTTCTTATAAGTGACATTCATTCACAACTTCACATAATAATTTCTAAATTATAAAACTTGGGTAAGAGATTCTTAACTTAACACTTTTTCATATTATATGCTTTAATTGATCTGGCTTTAAATGTAAATCAATCCAACTCCATATCTAATTAAAATTAATTTGACAGAAATTAAATTTTTTACTTTTTAAAATTTTGTAATTTAAGATGGCATTTGTTTTATAAAATCTTTTTGTATTTTCAAAAGTATAAAAATGACAATATCTATTCTAATATTTATTAAAAGACTATAAAAAATTTAAATATTTTTCATTTCTAAAAAACTTAACCTTTCATATTTATAAATTTTTTATTCCTATGATACAAAGGTGTCAGAATGTGCAAAGTTATTTTTTAACTTCATTATAACTTTTATTTTTATTTAATTATTTTAAAATTTTAAAATAATTTTTGAGAATATTAAAAATTAATCAAACATATTTTTAAATATGTTAAAAAACAAAATTTATAATTATAATATTATAAAAAAATATAATTATTAAAAATATAATATTATAACTTGAAACAAATGTTCATATCAAATTATCAAAATATACAATATAAGGAAATATTTAAGTTTAAACAATATTAAATTTATTTAGTAAAATATATTTAATTTTTTACTTAAATTAAAATATATTTAATTTTTAAAAAGATATCCAATCTAATTAATTTTATTTATTTATTTACTTATTTTGTTGTTTTTCACACTTTAAATATAACTTATATTATTAAATTATATTTATTGAATGATTGGACTTTTTTAAAGATATTTAATAAGTATCAAGATTTAGTATATTTTTTTGTAAGTTAACATGAATTAGATAAAATTACCTAAATTTACATTTTTTTTATATTCCTTTATTAACACTTCGATTTATGTATGTGAATTCTAAAATCACGAGTTCCTGAATTTAGTTCGAATAAAGTCAAGGTTTCTTATAGGCAACGAGCTATTTGTACAGCAACTGTCCTTTAAAAGCCAAATACCCTTCACAAAGGAAAAAAAAAGATATATAAATGAGAATTATAGAACAAAATAAAAAAAAAGTTAAAATTTGTTTTAATAATATATTTAAAATTATTTTTATCTTTTTAGTAAAATCTCTCATTTAATTCTTTTGTGTTATTTTAATTTAATAGTTAAAAGTGAAGAATCTGTAAAATAACGATAACAAACAAATTTTTAATATCAACTATTAGACAAAAATATTCAAATAAAGTTGAAAAGGATAAAAACTTACCTTGGATAAAGGATAAAAGGATTCGTGATTTTATATTTATGGCTTCTAAAACGTTATCAATTGACTACTTCAAAACGAAACAATAAAATGAAAAACAACAACATATACATACATATTTATAGATAAGTTGATCATATGACTTTTCTTTCATGAAACGTAAATCATGGAAGATTTTTTTTTTTTAAATTTAAATGTGCTATAAATTTAAATCATAATATATGTTCCTATTATCAATTAATTTGAATTAAAATATATTTATATTATCAA
>JAMLFT010004265.1:0-20011 GCA_026544285.1 Pachyrhizus erosus | reverse complement strand
ATAGTTTTTAAATATTATTATGTTATTTTTTATAAATAAATTGAAATTATTATTTTATTTTATATATTTTTCTATTAAATTAAAATGTAACATGTAATTAAAAAGTATTACTTTTTTGTTTGTTAGTTTTTTTTTATGTCACATTCATAGTGAACAAATTTTAAATTTATTGTGACATATCATAATGACTCTATAATAATAATCTTAAAATATTTTTTTAATAATATAAGAAACATCATTTAAACATTGATAAAATCTAACAATAACACATGAGTTTAAAAAAATATAAATTAATTTTTTAAACTCGAACGTGCTTTGCCTTTTACGAAAATAAGGACTAGAAGAGTCAAACTTGTCTCATTGTCATGTTTACATAATATGCAAGCTATTATTTTTTAATTAGTAAAACATATAATTTTTAAGAGTTAAATGATCATACACTAACAATGAAAAATGATTTTGCATAATCATCTGATAACAAATAGCTATTAATATGACTTGTAAAATAGTTATTATAAAGGTCAATAAATTTATTATATATGATTGTTTGTGATTAAATGATGGTGTAAAATAATTTTACACTGTTAGTACATAATTTTTTTTTAATTTTTAGTAAAATTTCATGTATATTTTTATATTATTTATTTATTTTAAATATTTACTTATAAAGAATTCAATTTATTATTTTTCCTAAAGCCTATAAAATCTCAGGATCGACCTTGTGGATACACATATGTAGAAGAATTAAATTACACTAGTGCAACTTTTATCAACTATTACACTATCTAATAACTTTCAATTAGATAATGTGTATTTATTTATTTCAAATATTTACTTATAAAAGGATCCAATTTATTATTTTGCCTAGGGTCCATAAAATCTCAAGATTAACCCTATATGAAGAAGAATTAAATTACACTAATGTAACTTTTACCAATTATTATAATCTAATAACTTTCAATTGGATAATATTTTTTCAAAACTCACTATTAGATTGAAAATTTCATTCACATAGATCATATATACAAAATTTTATATTAGTGTAAAATTATTTGATACTTCATTCATATAAATCAAAATAAATATAATATATACTTTTCAAAATATATTAAAATATGAATTAGTTTATCACCATATTTTGTGTTCAATTTTTACGAAGTTACAAAATGCGCATTTTATATAAAGTTATTGATGGTGTAATAGTCAGTAAGAGTTACACTGACATAATTTGATAATTTTGCTATATATAGAGACAAAAAGAGAAGGAGGAGTGATCAAGTTACTCCTAATCTTCATAATTCATTTTCTTACAATTCAATGGTTTTATTAAGTAACTAATCTTCATCATTAGATTTCAAAAAATGAATGGTAAGAATAAAGAATAACGCTTTTGGAGTAATTTGATCCCTCTCATAGACATATATGTTACTTCAAGAGTAACTATAAGAAAGTTACTCCTTATCCTCGTCATTTATTTTCTTGAAATCTAATGATTGTTATAAATAACTAATCTTAACTATTAGATTTTAAGAAAATAATTGTGTAGATAAAGAGTGACTCTCTTAAAGTTACTCTTGGATTTACACACCACACACACACATATATGGTATGACAAGATTGTAAATAATTATACCCCTTAAGCATGTGGTTAAAAATTCAATCCTTAAATCCATGTGTATAAAAATTATATAATCTATCGCTAAGTATATTGAAATTCAACCAAAATAAATAAATATTTTAATTAAATATTTAGATATTGTCCAAAAAAAATATATAAAACAATTGTTATGATTACATTTAAGTTTTTATATAGTTTTAATAAGAAAATGAATAAAATAAAAAATAAAAAATATACATATCAATAAAATGGATAATTGTTTGATAGTTTTATAGGTAGTTTTAATTAGAAAATGAATAAAATTAAAAATAAAAAATAAATCATACATATGACATAAATATATTTTGTTATATTGAATTAAAAAAAGTATTAATTGTAATGACTCATTGTCATTACATTGACAACCAATGAATTCACAAAAAAAAAGAGATATTGAATGATTCTTGCTAGCATCTAGGATTTAGTTTATGTTATGAAGATCCTTATTAATTTTATTAGTTTGATTTGAAAAATAAATGTAAATTTTTTATTATCATACCGTCTACAACTTATTTGATACATATCCTTGTAAACGCACATGGAAGACATCAAACATAACATATATAATGTCACATTGCCTAAGTATAAAAAATACAAAAATTTATGCTTTAGGGAACTTACAACAACATAGGTTATAAAGTGTGTAAAAAAAGGTGGTGTGTGTATATATAAAAGGTGTAACAATAAAGAAACTACGTTAAAAAGGGAGAAGGATACAACACAAACTTCCTAATTGGTCACACACTACACTAACTAAGCCTAAGAAAGAGGAACGATTGGAAGGGCATCAATAAACAACTCCTCGATAGGTACAAACCCTCTGACAAAATAAGTGTCGTGGTCCTATAACACAGATGCAAGGAAGGGTAGTAAGGGCAAGCTCCTTCCATATCTTTCTTATGGACAACCAAAACTACAATGACATGAGCAAGTAATAGAAAACATATATATACTAACAACAACATAAGAAAGGGTTAGCTCTCTTTTGTTGTAGACACATTAAAGCTCGTGAACTATCCTTTAAGCTCCACTTTCTCCTAAATCATATCTTGGAAACTAAGACAATAAGGCCTTACATGTATGTGGTTCCAAATCATTGGCAACAATATCATTACTTTGGGTCACCTTGGCACTTGCTCCAATAAACGTAGTGTTCATAGATAATCACAAGCACAAATCCACTCGTGCAAATAGAGCAAAGACAAGCTTACGAAACAAGACGTGTATGTTTGTATATATATAGAGAGTTATCAAAGTGGATGGCCCGACACAGCCCACCACGAGTTGGCCCAACCCGATTCATTTTCTGGTGAGTCATAAAAACACCAACCCAACCTGACCCACCAAAGGTTGGTTAGTTAAGCAGGTTAGTCCATTTTGAATTAAAAATTAAAATTAAAAACTCAATTTAAAAAATATATTTCAATATTTTTTCACAAATACAACTAGTAAAAATAAATAGTCTAAAACAAAATTACAAAATAGTCTAGAAATAGTCTTACAACAAAATATAATCTTAAACAATAAAAATAAATAATAAGAGTCTTGAACAACACAAAATAGTGTAGAAGGTGATAAACTTTCAAGACTTTTACAAAAGTCCTTCCTCATAAGATCAGTGTTGTTGTTGTCTATAACCAATATTGGAGTCTTGTATGATTAAATCTACAACAACTTCATCTTTTTTTAACATTTTTATCTTTGTCTACAAAAAAAAGGCTAATCAATTAATAATGACAGGTTAATAGAATAATTTTAGTCATGATAAGTTATAAAAATTACCAGGCTCAACAAAACCATATAACCAATTTTGAGTTAAAATAAGTGCTTCAACATGTTAGAAAGAATGGACAAACGATATTTGGTTAACACACGAGAACCAAGACTAAATGCATACTCAATAGGAATTATAGTGATTGAAATGTTTAGTACATCACAAGCCATCTTTAACAAATTTGGATAACAATCCTGATGATTCTTCCAATAACCCGACACATCTAATTTATCAAAAAACTATGGATCAAGATTCCCTTCATCCAAATAAAGATCCAATTCAAACATTCCATTGTCATTAACATGTTGGCTCAAATAATTAACATATTCCTATTACATTGTAAGAGAAATAAAATAAAATAAATAAAAATCAATGATATAATTTAAAAAATAGTGAAATTCAATGAAATAAATAAAAGCATTTTAAATTAATTAACTTACCTCAAATGCATTCATCACTTGCTCATCATCTATATAAGAAATTTGTTGCCATAGAAGAGAAATTTGACATGTTTAAACAATTGACTCATTTGAATTTACTTCAACATATTCTTCAAACAACTTATACATATTTTTCTTTAACTTACTAATCTTCACAAGTAGAAGGATCAATCTTTGAATAACAAAACCTAATTGCATCGAATTTCACATTTGGATCAAAATAGCTCCAATAGCAAGAATCTCATAATAGTTGTGTTAATAATTTCTAAACTTGTTTATCATGCTCAATGTCATATCTTTAATTATCGAATAATCACTTTAGACATTTTCCTACAACGACCACTTAATTTTCCAAACTTGCATGAAGTAATGATTAGTAGTGGGACAAGATGTACCAAAGATAAAATTAGTCATAACATAAAATGACTTTAGGAACTCACATTTTCTCAAATCTTTTCCATTCATTATTTAAAAGGCAATCACCATATTTTTTTTTATCACAAATAGTCTAACATCCAAAGACATGACAATATTTAATTTCACTTTCAAGCATGACATAAGTAGAATTCCATCTAGTTATAACATCCATTTTCATACCTACCTTAGTATCAATACCCTTTACTTGAAGAATATAATCTTTAAATGCAATTTTTTTTTTGCCTCTGATGATCTCACATACTTTACACTTTTTATAATCTTTTGCAAAGCATCACTAGTCACTTTTAAACCCTCTTAAACAATAAGGTTCAAGACATGAACACTACACTTCACATGAAAATAATCACCATTACACATAATACTATTTTGAAATTTTAATTGCTCACTCAAAATCTTTACCAATAGCTTATTGGCACTAGCATTATCCTAAGTGAGAGAAAATATCTTCTCATCTATCCCCCCCAATCAAGCAATAAATCAAAAATATTTTATGTCAAATCATGACTAGTATATGGAGGGCCTATTTTACAAAAAGTAATAATCTTGTTATTCAAATTACAACTACTATCAACAAAATGAACAGTTAAACAAATATACCCTTCTTGAGTTATAGAAGTCCAACAATTAGATGTTAAGAAAATCTTACGATGGCATTTACACATTGAAAGTTTCACTTTCTCCTTTTGGTTAAAATACACTTTACAAATATTAGAAACGAGTATGTTCCTACTTGGAACTTTGACATATGGATGTAAATATAAAAACAATTCCTTAATCCTTTTATATTAAAAAAATTAAATGGCTATCCATGTAGAATAATAGCCCCTGAAATTAAATCATCTACATGTTTTTGGTATAATTCCGTAGACCTCAATTTTCCTGCATGATCAATTATCAATTTCCTACACCTTGGTCTTTTAATTTACTTAACAGTTGATACTTTGGCAAATGACACAACATCGATGAAGTCCTTACTTTTGTACCACCACCAACATATTCTATTCCACAAGAATTGCATGTAGCTTTTGCTTTACCATTTTTTTCTTTTACCAATTTTAGTAAAAAATCCCAAATTTTAGATGTAGTTGTCTTAGGCATATATTCATTCACACTATTTAAATCATCACCAATAACATCATGATTTACAATTTCAGAAAGCATTTTGTAAATAAAAAGATTTTCTCAAAAAAGTATTTACATTTATTGTAAAATCAATCAAACAAACAGAATTGTTGCTTTCATGATAATTAAACTAACAAGCAATTGGGTCAACCATACACTTACATTTCCACTCACTTATAATTTAGTTTTATATTAGTACATCATAACCAAAAGGGATAGAGAATGAACAACCACAAGAACATTTAATATATTAGTGTATTCTAATTTGACTATGTTTAAATCCCTAAAGATGTCTTATTGTTGGTGGTCTAGTGGTGTAAGAATGAATATTGGTGGTCTAACTGCGAAATCGACGGGATGCTAGCAGTGGCGAGAGAGGCAAGACTTGCCATTGATGATAACATTATAAGACTTGGTGTTGTAAGAAGTGAAACTATAACGACAAGAAATTTCATAGGGATTAAGGGAGGCAAAATTTCAAAGGTATAAGAAAGACAGTTAGTGGGCTAGTGGCGATAGTAGCAACTAGAGACAGACTTGGTGTTACGAGGAGTGCAATTGGAACAACAAGAAACTTCAAAGGGACTGAGGGAGGCAAAGTCGTAGAGGTTTGAGTAAGACAATTGGTGGTCCAATGATAGTAGTGGTGTCAACGATGTGCTAGGCTTTATAATTGCAAGGAGGTGAGAGAGAGAGAGTTGTATTTTTTGTGAGAGGCAAGGGAGAGAGACTGTCGTTGATCTTCGAACGTGGGCCATAAAAAAATAGAGCTGAATCAGTATTATAAACCCATTGGCCAACTTGGCTCACCACGAGTTTTGCTCGAGTGGGCTGAGTTAAAAGTTGGTTGGGTTGAAAAACGTGAATTGTTTTTGACCCAACCAAATCGAAATATGTGGTGAGTCAGGTTGATCCACAAGTTTTACCCCATTTTAACAGTGTTGTGTGTGTGTGTGTGTATATATATATATAATGTTGTGTTTCCACAAACAATGCAAGAAACATGATAATTATACAAGTTAAACATTCATAGGGTACATCTTCACACATAGTCCCGACATTAATCATTCCAACACTACGTTGAGAGCATTATCACATGACTCCCAACATACTTACCTACTTACACATCTAGTCACACATTGTGACATGCATTTATTCATGCCCATTTAGTGATTCTTCAATAGTGTGAAGATCCTATCCAAGTAACCTTGATCATCGCACATTTAGATCTTATCATTAACCAATTACCCAATGGATGACACATGGTCTTTAACTCTTGTGTAAGATGTTCATAAGGTTCCATTTACCATCTTTTATTCAAGTCATTTTTTTGTTTTCACACTTTCTACAATTAATTACTTAAGTTGAATCTCGCTTTTTCTTATCTAATTCAAAGTTACTATGATCTTATTAACCAAAGTGTTTTAAACTAATTATGTAAGATATAGTAGGAATATTGTAGAAATCTCTAGTTTATAAAAGTTTCCTTTCCTAACTACATAATTCAGACCATGTAGCACTTAACACTAGACTTCATATGCTTAGTGTGGAAGTCGAGAGGTTCCTTTACCTCTTTTTTCCTTTTCACACTTAGCATAAGATCTCCCACACTTAACGTGATCTAGCTAGGAGGTTTATTTCCTTGCTAACCTTGTGATGCTTAGTGTGGGGTTACCCAAACTTAGCATGGTGTTATGCATTGTTTCAAAACAAAAAGTTGTTACTTGGTTTTAGCATGGAAGTTCCCATTTGGTGTTTATCTTGACACTTAGTGTGGGGTATCTTATGCTTAATGTCTTTTTTTTTTTTTGGGTTTAAATTCTAAGATTTAAGTTTGCACTTAGTTTACTTAAATAGTTTCATCATCCATGATTAACATTAAGGTGACACTTAACATCAAACTCTTATGTTGCAAGTATTTTTCCATGCTTTAGGTGGATTTTTTTTATGCTTAGTGTCAAAATATGATTTATTTCCCTTTTTCCTCACATTCTAAAACATAGAGATATTTCTATAATAGTCCAAACCTTTATTTCAAGAATACATAAGTTCATACCAACAAGTTTAGATGAAAAATTAAAAGGAGCATCTATAACATATAGTCATAGTTCATACATTACATTATTAGAGCCTCACAACTCAAACACATGAATGTTCTATTTAGTAGCCAACTAAAATCAAGCATAATATCTATTATTTCAAAAATGGTAGGAAATCAATAAGAGAATAATGACTCAACACTTTGAATGGAAATCTATTGCTTAAGGATGTGGAAGAACTTTTGGTTTCCACTTAAAAGGCTTACTTATAATGAGTTTAGTGAAAGGATTTGTTTAGGGGTTATGGATGAACCAAATTAATCATCAGTTCAAGGAAAAATTGAAATAGTGCTTTTTCCAAAAGGAGTAAGTCTTGGTTTGGTGGCTTATTAACTAAAAAGATAAAATTTTAGTTTGAATATTTTTACTACAAATACTAAAGTAATTAGCCAAATATGGTAGGTTGTGCTTTTTGCCAAAAATGAAAAGTCACTCAATAAATGACCTTGATTAGCCTCCTAAATATATAAAAAAAAATTGTTGATGGCACTTCCTACTAAATTTTTACGTCCTTTCCCTTGATCACTTACCTCTTTCTTAGTGTTTACTTACATTGACACATGGAGAAACGAAACTCAATAATTTTGTTTTGCTATTTTGTATAAGAAAATGGGCAACATCAATTAAATTGAATCTCTTTAGACAAAACTTAACTTTAACTATTCTTGCAATTATCCTCAATCACTTAGTTAATCATAACATAAAACTCTTGGCATTACATTAATTAACTAATGCCTTTTAACAAATAGTTTTAAAACTATTTTTTTATTTATTAATTACTAGTAAAATATAATTATTTTATCTAAATTACTTTAATCAAGAAAATAAAATATTTAATATTAGAATAACTGATCAATCAAACAAAATTTGAATGATGAAATAAAATTATAAAAAGATGCTAATTGTGTATATATAACATAAAATAAAAAATATCTATATAATCAAAATGGTAAATATTTATAAGCCTAAGAAGGAAGAATGCCAAAGAGACATCAACGGATGTGGAAGATCTTTTAGTTTACTAAAAAGGCTTAATTATAAAAATATTAATGAAACGAACTATTTAGGGGTTAAGGGTGAACCAAATTAACCGTGGATTCAAGTAGAAATGGAAACTTTACTTTTTCCAAAAGAGGGCAAGTCTTTGGCTAGTGGCTTATTACCTAAAAGGGTAAAATTTTATTTGAATTTTTTACTACAAATAATAAACTAATTAGCCAAATATGGTAGCTTCTGCTTTTTACCCAAAATGAAAAGTCAACCAATAACCTTGGTCAATGTGTTAAATGTAAAGAAAAACATGTTAATGACACTTCACATTGATTTTTAGTATCCATACACTAAATCAGTTACCTTTTCTTAGTGTTAAGTTACATTGACGCACCAAAAAACAAACCTTAGTAGTATAATTATACTATTTTAGTATAATGATTGTGTAACATTTACTCAATTAAATCATTCTTGGAAAAACTTATATTTAATTATTTTTTAAAATTATTCTAAATAACTAATCTTGCAATTATCTTCAATCATGATAGAGATTTATCCATGGAGATGAATGATAAAGACAAATAGAAGCTTAAAGAGGAGGAGATTCAATTCAAAGGCCTGATTACAAGATGAAGAAGTAAGGCCCTATAAGATATATTGCATCAAATGATCAATCAAGTGCTTAACATAATGATAAAAGATAAAATCTAGTTAGAGAAATCTAGTTTGACCTTGCTTAAGCCATCTCTTTTTGGCTAGCTTAAACGAGATTAACAAACTCTAACATGTCAATTATGTGTTTGTGTATATCTTGAAATTCAACTTATGCATCTTTTAAGCTTCGTGGTCATATTAGAACACTTATAATATTATACAAGGCTTTGTTAAACACTTTGTAAGGACTTTTTGGATGATAATTGAATTGATAACATCACTAATAAGAGAAAGTTGTGACTCTTATTTGTTCTTGAGATATAACACCTTAGTTCTTATAAAAGGTCCAAGATTTTTATGGCGAGTCCTCATCAATCTATGAATTGATTTTCGATTGTGGCGTCTTCTTCATGTATTCTCCATTATGCATTTTTTTCTTCACTTTTGTTCTTGTGTTCTTGAGTTGCAATTTTTGTAAATGATCGAACTTGCAAATTCATGCATTGGAATGCATCAAATCACTTAGTTAATCCCAACATAAAAGTCACAGTGTTACATTAATTAGCTAATATTTTTTAATAAATATCTTTGAAACTAATTTTTTATCAATTAATTACTAATCATATATAATTAGTTTATCTAAATTAATGTAATCAGGAAAATAAACTATTTAATTGAAGAGTAACTAATCAATAATGAAGTTAAAATAAAGAAATAAATCTCATTAAAAAAATCAATATTTAATAATACAATAAATTTATAAAAAATGATAATGGTATATATATAACATAAATAAAAGAATATCTATATAATCAAAATGGTAAATAATTTATAAGATATATTCAAAAGAGATATGTAATACACATATAACAAATTATATAATGTCTTTTTTGTGTGTGTCTCTCTCCATCATTATGACATGTAATAAATGATATGCAGGAGAAAGATAGAAACATAAACATATTACACAAATTGTTGTATAAATTGTAGTACAAATAACATTTCTCTATTCAATTAACATTATTGATTATCATCCAACAAATTTATTTTCAATGGAAAAAAATTTCCATTTTAATTTTTTCACAAAGTTTATGATGACAAATGACTATTTTATAAACTTTCAAGATTTAAATAACATTAAAGGTAGGATTCACTATTCAATTAATATCATAAATCATTGTATAAATCAAAAGTAAATTTTTTTATCTAAGACTACAAATAATGTTAATATATTTAACAAAAAACAAGAAAAATATTTTAATTTTAATTTTTCTTTGTAATGGACTATATTCCTATTTTATAAAAACAAAACAAAAGATAGAATAAAAAAATGAACATCCCTATGACTTAAAAGCAATCAATATTTTGTGTTCTAACTCTAAAAGAAATAACCTAATTCACATCAATACATAATTTGGTTTACAAACTACTAAAAGAATAAGAGAAAAAAAAAGTTGCAAGTGTAAAGATATTTAAGTCAATCGAAAAGTACTAATCACATTAAAAATGACTAACATATTATTTTGGTTCATTATGTTTTTACATTTTTTTTGGTTCCTTATATTTTTAAAATTTCATTTTGATTCTTTATATTTGCAATGTTATCAAAATGGTTCTTTTGTTAGTTTTACAACAACACTATTAATGTTTTAAATTTTAAAGTAATTAATTTTAACATAACAATGATTTAAAATATAATTATGTTAAAATTAATTATTATAATTAATTCAAATATGTTGGTAATTTTTAAGTGCCACATTTTTTATTCAATTTTTTAAGATTATAAATTCCAAGATCATTCGTCCCAAAGATTCAATCTTTAGTCATTCCAAACTCAATCTTCAATCATTTTTGAAGGATTCACCTCATGACATAAATAGAAAAACCATAAAGGATAATTGATAGATTTACTAAACAACAAAAATTTAAAAACATTCAATTTCCCAATCCAAACTTTCCCAACCATTGCCTTACATATGATTGTAATTTTTCTAACCCTATCTCTTTCTTTCCATAACCGATATTTAATTCACATCATTATTTTTCCAAACCACTTTAGATTTTTTGTTGCCTTTTTCCATCATAAGGAGAACCACTTCATGATTCTCACTCAAAGTGTTCATTATTGCCAATAGGAGATATTAACTTTGAATTTGAATACATTGTTGCCTACTTGGGTTTTGTTGCTCACCAAAGGAACAAATCTTCTTTAATTTGATTTGATTACATTACTTTATCCTAACTATTATTGTGGCTTATTTGAATTTTCTATTTGAAGGGTTTTGCTTCTTTGGATTTAGATAGTTTGATAATGATCTTCTTGTTCTAATGTAGAGTCTCTATAAGAAATCTAAATTTTGAGTGTGTGAGTAAGCCTAAAATGTTTTTTCCCATCAACCATAGTAATTTTCAAGTTGCAAGGAAAAGAATCTCATCTTTTTGTTAAAAAAAAAATTCAATTTTCATTTGTGGGTTAATGATTTTTTTATCTAGTATGTGAAGGGTGGATTTAGATTTGGAATTATTTTTGGAAAATAATTTTATATGTGAAGCTGCCTAAAGTTTAGGATATAGGTTTGGATATTTGGATTGTGGGCTTTTTACACTATGTTGATTCTAAATTTTGATTTGTTTGACTCTTTACATACCAATGTCTAAATTTAGAAATTTAGACTACATGAGACTTAATCTATAATGCCAATGTCTTTGGTTAAGAGTAATTACTTGAGTCTAAGGTAAAGCAATTATTTGAGTTTATAATTTTTTAAAAATTAATAAATAAATAATGGCGGCTAAAAATTCTCACTATTTTAATATTAATTAATTTAAAATATAAAACACTCATGGTGTTAGTATCAAACCAATGAAATGACCTTAGGGTGAAATCACTAACATAAATGATCAAAATAGAAAGTTTAAAACATAAACAACCAAAACAAGAAAACTCGAAAAACTTAATGGTCCAAAATGATAATTTTTTCCATTAAAGATACATACAATTCACTTGCTTTAAATCAAGTAATGCAAAAAAAAAAAAAAATACATACACAATGAAAGAAAAAAAACCTCTAGACAAATGTTTTTTCCTTTGATTTCAAACACAACACTTGAATGCATAATCTAATGATAACTTATAGGCACTACCAAATTGTGGACTTGAATGTAGCATTTTCTAAATATTTTTGATACAGAGAGGTTCCTCCATATTTTCTTCAATACCCTTTCTTTGAGTGTATGCAAGTCTTTTATAATTGAATTAGCTTGTCACTAATTATCTTATGATCCATTATTTTCCTTTATGTATTTTCTCATATTCTTTCTAGTTTTATATTTTTTCCAAATCTTTAAATATTTTATTTTTATCTCTTTTCATGTTCTTTCTAGTTTTTTTTCCCCAAATGTTTAAAATTTTATTTTTATATTTTTAATATTCTTTTCATTTTCCTATTCTTTTCTTCCAAATCTTCGAAGATTCTCTTATCAAATTGTACTTGGATAAAATATGTTATTGATAATTGTCCCTATTTACTTATTTCTTATCAAATAATTTAAATAATGTTATCTTTTAGATTACTATGGTAAAAATGAGTAAAGAAGTGAATTAATTTTTTTCAAGAACCCAATACACAATGCAAAACAGGTATTGCAACATTTGTGCCATTATTGAGTAGGTCCCTTGTTTTATGCTAATTTACATTCAAAGGGCGTGAATGCAAATGTCAAGTTGATTATAGGCTTGGATTTAAGTGTTGGGTAGGCTTTATGCTTAAATGAAAATGAAAAGTAGGTTTCAGGCTTGAGTACAAGTGTCATGTCTATTTTGGGATTTGATGTTGAATCAAGAAGGTTTTGTGCTTAAATGCAAGTACGAGGTTTGTTATAGGATTGTATATAGGTGTTGAGCATGTTTGAAACTTAAATGAAGGTGTCAAGTATGTTATAGGCTTGAATGCAAGTGTCATGTAGGTTTTTGGTCTTGAATGTTGGTCTTAGGCAAGTTATGAGCTTAAATATAGGTGTTAGGAAAGTTTTAAACTTGAATGCAAGTGTCAATCACTTTTAAGATTGAATTCATATGTTAGGTTGATTCTAGGTTGAATATAGGTGTTGAGTAGGTTTCAAGCTTAGGTGTAAGTGTCGAGTAGGTTTCAAGCTTGAACACAGGTGTTAAGTCAATTTTGAGCTTGAATGTAGGTGTTAGGTCAATTTTGGGCTTAAATGTAAGTGCTAAATTAGTTTTAGGCTTAAATGAAAGTGTTAGGTTGATTATGGGCTTTGATGTTGATGCCATGCACATTTCGAGCTTACTCAAAAGAGTAAAATTTGTCAAGCGAGTATCAAACTTAAACAAAAAAGTATAATGTGCCCAGTAGGTATTGGACTTAAAGTAAAATATGACAAGTAATAGGCTTGATGACTTTGTGTACAAGTTATAAAACTTAAGAAAACCTATCCATAGGCCTAGACATTTAAACAAGACTAGATGAAGTGCAATGCAATGATATGGTGCATGATGTCTTGAGGAGTTAAAACTTGCCAAAACAATCTTGATGATATGATGTAAAATGTCATGAGATATTAAAATCTATGAGACCAAACTTGTTATTTTTATTTTAATATTCTTAAGAGGGTCAAGATCATCATTTCTTATAATGTCCCATACCTTAGGATTTGTAGATGAGTAAGAACTTTTGATATATCTTGATACTTTTATTTTTCTTCCCTAATAATTACCTCATCTTTTGTGCAAAGAGAAATGTATTATATTGATTATTTTTCTTGGAGAAAAAACATTCACACAATCTCATTTTTTCTAACTCTTCTTTTTAATTGAATTCATGGAATCAATGTCAAATGACCTTTATTCTCACAACTTGAAGCAAATTAAACCCATTACTGTTTAACTTGTTAATCGAAAGATTATTTTTCAACTTGTCGTCTCTTTTTTTCAATAATTATTTGTTCAATATGCGTAATTGCGCCAAATGGGTTTTGGAAAAAATAATTTTAGATTTCAAAAAGGCATTATTTTACATTCTTTCATACCCCTTTTTCTCTATTTTTTTTAGTCTTGATTGTAATTTTTTTCAAATTCGTACACCATCATTCAAATTTGAATATTCTAGATTAATATGTTCAACACTTGAGTTGGCATATTCTTTCTTTATATGTTAGTTTAGCTAAAAGGACTTCTGAATGTTAATTTTTTATTTTATTTTCTCCTTTATATTTCAATATGATAATTATTTATTTATAAATACTACGTGTGATTATGCAAAATAAAACAGACTAATTAAATAAGTTATAGGGTCTACAAAATTCTATAATATTCAATAAATTTGAACTAACAATATAGAGTGTATTCAAAAGAGTAGTATATTAAAGGATTAAGAGTGTATAATTAACAATTTTCTTGTAAATTATTATAAATAATGTAAAAGAGTGTTTGAAAGATTAAATGAGACTGAAACTAATAATCAAAGATCAAAACAATTTCTCATCTTTCACAAAGAAAAAGAGTTTCATAAATTTTAAAAATATCAATCATTATGAAACTGATAAATGACATATTGTTTATAAATTTCTCATCTTTCGCAATCAATTAAAAAATACGACGCATTAAATCGTTAGGTGTAGTAACTTCCAATAATTTAATATCTTTAGCAATAATATTACCTATATATAGTCATATTCGATAAAAAAAATTAAAATAATAAAAATAATATTAAATTTACATATTGGAATATATGCTGGTACTGTAACAACCAGACACTGTAGAATGTGCATGCATCTGCACTAACTTACCCGTTGACAAATATACTTTAAAAACAAGAGAGGGCCATGCTTATCATATTTAGATTTTGTTCTCACCAATTACATACGTCATCATTATTAAGAACTTTTATTAATTTATAGCCGCATTATGTAGTTAGTTTTCGACAACAAAGCTTGGTGAATCTATTCATTCTTAACAAATCATATAGTCCTTTTCGGTCAGAAAAGACGAATGTTTCTTGATGATTATTTATTTGATTATCTCTCTTACCCTTCCCTTGCTTATGGTTATCATCAATAGGAATTATTTTGATTAAAAAAGTTGTTTAATTATTATTTTATGATGTTAGTATCGTATACATTTCATTAAGCATGTATATACTAATCTATCCTAGCCTTCTCAATTTGAAAAACCTACTAGATTGTCTTTTAGTTGAAGGTTTTGGTTTCATGAATAAGTAAAAGTGTGGGTATATACTACATGCTTAAGTCAGAATGTGAATCATAACTTTTTATTAAGTCAGTTTGATAATGGTGGAGGTAAAAGAGTCTCTTAGTGGTGTTAAGGTGACTCCTTGTTTTTTATTAGACTCCATTGCTAGTGAATAACAATTTTAATACTCATTAGACTTTAATGCAAGTGAATGGCAACTTTACTACTCCCAACTTTGATATGAAAGTCCATTACCAAGGTAAGTTTTTAATGTCGATATATATAAGGCTAGCTGTATAACATTAGCATCATGCATTAATGTATATAACATCAAGCCCAATACAACAATAGTTAAAACAACTTGTCCTCCAGTTATATATGATTGACTCATCAATAATTGAAAAGTTTCAAATTCAATATCTCCAAAAATTTATTATGGAATACAAGGAACACTCTTATCCGTTTATAAAACTAAATTAATAGTTCCGTTTTAAACATTTGATGTGATTAATGCACCAATAAATAAAAATAGAAATCAACTCCACCTACTATACAATAAAATTACGACCATGACCAAATTAATCTCAATAAAGACCACCCATCAAATAAATAAAAATTGACCATTACTGATATAATATTGTTAGGGAGAAGCTAAACAAGGCGTTCATCAGTCCTTTTTTTTATTTACCTTTAACAAGTAATGCACGATTGAACGCAGACTAATTTGAAAATCATGCCAAGCGTAGAAGCCTAATTATTAAAAATATTTAATATGTAGTTATTGTTCATATTTCTTTGTAAATTATGAATATTTATCTTTCATTTTCATATATTAACATATGCGATCTTTGAGTTACAACTTTATGTCTATAGTTATGGTGGCTTATATGTGGAAAGAAGTAAAAAGTTCTGTATTCTCTCCATTTTTTTTTATATATCTCACCCACTTCTAAATTATTTTGTTTTATGTTATTTTCATAAATCATAATACTAATCAAACTTGTTTTAGTAATAAAAGTAAGTGAAAAGAAGCTTTCTCGGTCTTAAGAGAAAATCCTCAATTATTTTAGGGGCGTGTTTGATTTTTATTTTCAAAAACTTTATTTTTAATTAATAAAAGGAAGAAAACAGATATACACACCAAGTCCATACCTCATCCACATGTAACATCATTCTAGATTATTCACACCTTTGAACTAAAAGCACTAAACAAAAGAAGGAAAAATGAGAAAATCTCTCGACTATTTCTGTTTTATGGTTTCTATAAAAAGAATCATTTTAAAAATAATTTTCAAAACTGAATAGATTCTAGATAAGAGATTGATTGTTAAGTAACCTGAAATTATTTTAGAAAACTTTTAAAGATAAAAAGTGAAAAAGAAAATCAAACGGCCTAAGTTTTGTGGGTATCCTCAAGTGATATTTAGCAAACTATATGTACAATTTTTACACAGCGTCAACTCGAAAAATAAAATATGTATGTAAAGAAAAATATGTAAATAGTGTTTTATTTATTTATTTTAAAAAATAATTAAAACGATATAAGAATAATTAGGTCGAAATATCATTATTATATTAATTATGACGCTTGCATGTTTGCTAGCTTATTTTGGAGAAGAGAACAACACAGAAAAGTATAGCACCTATAGACAGAAAGAGTAGAATTGCATTTATTTATTTATTTTTTAAATAATAGAGTGGAATTGCATGCACAATAAACTTATATATTGCAATGTAGAGTTGGTTTTGCTAACATGGATAGTTCATTTGAAGGATATGATTTGATTTTCGCTATTAACAATTTTTAATACATAATCTATAAATATTACTCTAATTTCTCATAATTAACATGTCAAATTACTCTAAACTTATTCTACCCTCATGTTGATATTGAAAATGGTTGAAACCCGCAATATGTGGCCTTAGTGGTTTATTTTTCCTCAATAAGAACTTCAACAATTGAGACATTCATCATTAATTATCCACGATTCGCGAATTTAATCATTCACAAGAAGAGTTAGAAGATGCGAATTTGATAGCAGCAATATTGCTTTCACTTATCTCTGATACTAGATTGGATGTTTAAACACCCACTTAACAAATAATGGTCGACGTGTTGGATGAGTTTATTTGACCACACACTTTGTTGGATTTTGCTGCTTTTAACAAATTAATGTAGTGTCAGGCTTTGTCAAAGAATAAATGTCAGTGGGTCAAATCATTGTCTAAAAAGAACTATTTAACATTTCATAAAATTAAATTTTTTAAACAAAGTAAGTTTTCTAAGAAGAAATTGATAGTAATTTATATAAAATAAAAAATTAAATAAATTATCACTTTATTCTCTAAAAATATACAATATTATCACATTAGTTCTTAAAAATAACTTTTAAATAAGTCCCTTAAAATGTAATCAGTCTAAAAAAAAAAGTGTGATTTTAGTAATATTATTAATATATATTTAGGAACTAAAATAATAATAAATAGTTAAATTTAAAAATTTAAATAAAGTAATTATAAATTTCAGGAATTTATATAGATTTTTTTTAATTTTAAAGATTAATGTGATAACCATATACATTTTTAAAAATTAAAATGATAATTTATTAAAAATAAATAATGTATTATCTATGCATTATTAAAGTGACAAATAGTTTAAAGATATCAAAAACTGTATTTAATGCTTCAAACATTCATATTTTCTAAAGCTTGAAAAAGCTCATAATGTTTCTCTACGTATGCTTTTCTCAATCCTATCTATATAGCTCAAAATTGTAAATATGAAAAAAAGGTCATATGTACAATAACATAAACCTAGAATTTAGAATTTTTTTGTTATAATTTTTGAGTAATTCTAAGTGAAATAAAAATATTTGTACGTAAGTTATATATTCATCTTATTAAGATGAAGTAAGTCTAAGAATGTTATCTTTTACCTTTTTCTTTGTCAAATTGGTAGAAGCCATAAGAAGTTTTGAATTAAAGAATACTTAGATTTGAGTCTCGAAAGACTTGTGTGAAAATAATACTTGAAAAATTGATTTGAGAAAAATGTAAAATAAAACTTGTCGAGGCTAAAGAGGCTTAGTTAAAGATTATTTTTAAAAGTCTTATTGTTAGTGGAAATGTTGGTGGTATACCAAGGACTGGACATGGTCTTGAGTTAAGATGAATCAAGATAAAAAACTTTGTATTTTCTCTATTCCATTTGTCTCTTTTATAAGTTGTTTAAGTGCTTTTAAAAAAATTATATTTGTTTAAAGTTTTATTTTAAGTCATAATTATGTTTAAAACTTAGATATAAATCATAAGTAAATATATTTATTAAATTATCTATTATAACAACATGCATATTAAGTTAACGAAGATTATTGATGTCCATAAAAGAATCTACAAAAAGAACTTTGTAGTAATCAATCATCAAAAGCGAGATTCTTGATATATTTCATAATGACTCACTAAAAATGCAACTCACAAGACTTTAACTTTGTGTCCCCCATTTGTATATCTTACAAATTCTATTGTAACCTTTTTTCACTATAAGAAAGTCATAGAGAATTGTTAAAGTAAATAAAACTCGAGAGGGGAACTCAAAAAAATTAGTTAAGGGACTAATTTTTGTAGATAGTGTTTGTAAGCACAATTGAGTTAGTTATGACCTATAACAATCACTGAGCTATGAATTTAAACTTGGGTATGCTTGTTCAAAAATACTTGGGTTGTGAGAACTTGTAAGGTTGATAATATTAAGTTGAGTAATGTTGAGAACACTGACTCGTAAAGGTGAAAATATTGAGTGATGTAACTTGTAGAGACTTGAAATGAATATTGTTTATGAAAGCTTATAGGGACTTAATGATAAAAAAAAATGCCTCTATAATTGGTGTCTTTTCTAGTGAAAATTCTAAATGACGTAAAAAGTACACATAGCCCAATGTTTTGGGGTGAATTAGTATACAAATCTTGTGAGCATTATCCTCTTTACTTGTTGAGATTAAGTATAAAATTTAGTGTTTCTTAAGTTTATGTAATGTAATGTTTTGTGTTTCTTTTATAGACTCATGCACATTGTCTTGATGTGAAATCATTTTACATTATAATTAAGGATAGTCTAATTACATTGATCAAATTTCAATATTTTCTGTTTGTTTTATTTACTTATATCGTACAATATGCTTTGATATATATGATTTGATGTGTAAAACTTCAAAGATTTTTATAGAAATATTATTTTCAAAGACATGTCTATTATTTATCGAAAAAGTACAATTTACTTATCTACATAAAACCAAATATGTTATTTATGGCTTACCAATTGTATATGAAAAGTTAGATAAACTAATTGCTTTATCTTATCATAGTAACAATTTAGTGAAAAACATTTGTTGTAATATTTAATACTCCAATGTTAACTTTCTCTATTTGAAGAAGATGAAAGACAATACAAGACAATGTTTCTAATGATTATCTTTAAAGAATGCCTATATATAACAAAGTACTTGGTATCAAAAGAATTTTTTGACAAACTTATTAAATTGTATTATGTTAATTATTTTTCTTTGATTCGGCAAGTGTACCGATTCGATTGTAATATAGTACTTTTGCAAGTACGGATGTCGTATCCACAGG
>JAMLFT010004264.1:0-20011 GCA_026544285.1 Pachyrhizus erosus | reverse complement strand
AACATTCCCCCACATACTATGATAAAAAGTAAACTTTGAAATTAATATTATATATATGGATTTTGGGATGTTACAAAGCACCCTACATTATCTTAATACAAATCCAATCCTATAAAAATCAAAACTTTTGATGCCTCCCCACTTAAAAAATTTCCATTGCATTTCTAATTGCCATAAGTCATTATTTATTACAACCCATAATATGTGTGAGTTGAAAGACCACAACAAAATTTACAGTCCTAGGCTGCCTAAATGATCATGTGCTTTTTAGATAATAAATCTCTTGAAACAACTTGATTTTATTACAAATTTAAATTATATATTTAACTAAAAATATAATTTATTACTTAAATTTTTTATTTATTAATTTTTATATATTGTTAAAATTAATAACTTAATATAAAATTTATTAAAAATATATAAGTAAATTAAAATTATAAAAAATAGTGTGATTAGTTATCTATGGGTTTCCCCAAACTAGATGAAACCTATCAGAAATGGAGATAAGTATTAAAATTTTAAACATGTCTCTTTTATACTCGAACTCGTACCTGCATCCACTTTTGCGAGGATTATGACAAGAAGAGTCAAACCCGTCATTGACTCGCCTTGTTGTCATGCCTATTTGTTTGAAATCCTAATATCCTTATTTAATGGTTGTTTTCTTTATTGATATTCACAAATTAAGAAAGCATATTGGTTGACTATTTTGTTGATCACAAGAACGAAAAAATAGAACAAGAAAACATCATGGAATCAAGAAATGAAGAAAGTCATCAAGATGGGATCTGGATTTATTTATTTATCCTTTTTAAGCTTTCTTCATTTGTTCATGATTGCTATCATGATTTCTTTCACGATTTCCTCTTCCATTGCTTGAAGTATTATTGATCTTTATCTCAACAAATAAATTAACCAAGCACATTGATTTATTTGTTGAAATCAAGGCTTGCAATCAGGAAACCATTTTGCTATCAAGATAGTTGGTAAATAAGCATCTAGATTTATTTCTTGATTTTTTATTATCCCTCGTTACTTTTAACTTTCTCGATTTTGTAATTGCCTTCTCCTTTGCTTGATTTCCTTCGTTGTTTTTTGCTTGAAATCTTGATATCCTTATTTATTTATCCTCCAAGTATCATCATGTACTCTCTAGTGAATCTAGCAAAGTTTCAGGTATCTTAGTTATCACATAGATATACTTTATCTCTGCCTCAATTAACATCCACAAAAATAAAATTTGGAAACAATCATAATGTTCAAAGTGATAATAAACATAGTCAAATAATTAGAATTTCAATACAAAAGAAATATTTTCAAGTTAGATTATTTTAAAAAGTAAAGTTTATAATTACAATTAATACAAGGTATCATTTTTATAAACTAAATTGATTATTAAAGAACAATTCTTTTTTATGTGGAAGGTCAAACTAAACTGTATTCACAAAACATACTAAGAATTGTTGTCTTTTTTTAAAAAAAAAAAACAGTTGTCTAGTTGTTTAATAAAGATATATTCATACTTATTTCTAGTGTATATTGGTATTATATAAGCTGAAAAAAGTAATAATGTAGGTAATTGTTTCTATTTTAACTAAGATAACTATTTAGTAGAAATATATTTATTGTTGGTAAAAATAAATTTATTTTGCTAGATAATCATTAATGAGCCAAAAGTCCAATGATAAAAAGAGAACAAAAAAATTTAAATTGTTTCGTATTAGTTAATTTATTCAAAACCTTACTTTAATACATCCATTTTTAATATTTGACTTTTGTAAAAGAAAATTTCTACCTTTCCTATTTTTATAAACAGGGAAAAAAATCCCATGTTAATTAAGTCCAATATCTCCGAGAATTCTTTACGTTCCAAATTAGTTGTTTAATTAAGATAAAAATTTATTATTACCACTTAGCTAAAAATTTAAATCCTTCTTGCCATACTATTTTTATTAGTGCCCAAATCCATTTAGTTAAAAAATTTAATACCAAAAAACTTTCAACAAGTTAAAACGAGTTGCAACTTTCCAATTAATTTTGATTGATAAACCATTGTCAAGGCTTTTTTTCCTTAGCTCTTTTTAATTGAGTGGGCCACAAGCCACTTAATCCAAAACCAACACCAAAGTCTTTTATTTTCTACAGATTCACAGCATGCAATTAAATTTTTACTATCAATAAATAAACTGTTCCTAAAAAAAAATTCTTCTTTGATTCCTTTTTATTTTCTTCAAGCGGCCAAGAGACCAATAAGGAAACAAAATGATTTTACAATTAATCCATCAGCCAATTTTAGTATATGATCATCATTTAACAAATTATAATCAAGTTTAAAAATTAAAGACTTGTTCCATTTTGACTTTTGCAGAGAAGGAAGGTGGTGGCAAAACCTTCTGAAGTTTATCACGGAATTTTATATCCAATATATTTAGTTCCATTCACACAGAACGTGGTAGAACAGTCATTGGACATCACACAATTGTTAACTGATTAGAACCATCCCATTTTATCTTCCTAAAGTGGTATAAATTATACATCTATGCTTAGTAGAGATGTGGACGTATGTTATGTACTTCACGAGTGAGCAAATAACTCAGACAGTCAAATTATACCTGCCATAAAATTAATTCTATCCAATAAAGGATTTATACCAAACATCTGGTCACAAAAAGATATATGGTCAAGTGCAAAACACTGATACAGAACGAAAATACATTCCGAGCACTTAATATCAATTAAAAGCGACAGAAAATTTACATACATATTGAATCTCAAGCCAAATAGTAGGAGTAAAATCATGCACGAAATTATACAATCACATGACAAGGTGACAAGTCGAGAGCACATCCCATAGATGCACCAGTAACTATTTGTGATTTACACTATTAATTAACAAAAGGTGGGGTTTGACCCACTGCATTTGAATCAGGAACAACCAAAACATCTTCTTACAGAGAAAAAACTAGATGGTTGCGGATCTGCATCAGGCTCTGATTTTTTTTGAGGAAGCTGCTTAAAAAATGCTTTCACAGCTCCTTTCACTCCATCCTCATTTTGCATGGCCTTAGCAAGTTCAATTGCACATTCCTTTACCTGGAATTATATTAAGCAAAGTAACGGTTATCTTTAGCAATAATGCACCCAACAAAAAAATAAGAATTCCACCAACATTGTATTGCTTCGCAGAACACTAAAAAATTAATGGAAGTTTCCCTCGTCCGGGGACGATCGTTTAACAAGAAGCAGAGTCTATACATGTACCTCTCGATCACCCGTTCCCACAAATATAAAACAAATAATAAGTTAAGCATAAAACTGAATTTGGCATAAAGTCATGATGGTCCAGCTTCAACTGGTCCATGATGACAAGCCTCCATGCCATTTGTTCCTACTTCACGTGTGGCAAACATTCTAATAAAAGACTTAAGCCTAATTTTGAATTCTTTATAAGTTGGGCATGTCAAACATCTATGCACCAACTTGGATAGGGGAGTTGATAATAGTATGTGCCTTTATTTTAAATTTCAAATATAGATTAGAATACATTGATTGTTACACGTATTTTTATTTCAAAATTCAAATAAGGATTCTAGAATATTTAAGTAATTCAGATCAAGATCAGATTACTCAAATCTGATTTGACCTTATTTTATAATCACGGTGGCTAGGATCTCTCGTAGAACAGTAAAGATAAGTTTCTCCTATAATTACATGGTATCAAAGCTTCAGCTTTGATCCTGCATTTTCTCAGCATGTCTTCCAAATTCTAGAGCCATCACAGCTGCATCATCATTATTGGAAGCCCTAAAAGGAGAAACCATGGAGCAGAAGAGCAACAACATTGTGGGGGCAATTGCCCCCATTAACTTACAAATGGATCCATTATTTACTATTATAAGAAGCAAGCTCCTCTTTGTTGGCTTTTGCATATATTTTTGATATTTCATGAAACTTATATTTACCTTGGGATCTAGCATAAATTTTATTGCATCAACCAACTTGGAAAGTGAAAACTCATCGACTGGGATAGGTGCAGGACCAACTCCTCTGGCATGTACTCTCTCACCCCAAAATGGTTGATCGCCAAAAAAAGGAACTATGGTTGTTGGGCACTACCACAAAAATACAAATATTAAAAGCATAATCTAAAGAGATAATACTTATAAAGGATTTATAAAGCTATGAATTTCTTACAGCAGCTTTGAGCCCTGCAGCTGTTGTTCCAGCACCTCCGTGATGAACCTGCAACAAATGGGCAAAACTATTAAGAATAAATTTTTCATTAACTACAAGAATAAATCAGTAAAATTATGATTCAATTGACTAATTATAAGCACTCAGTAGGTTATATATGTGTAGGTTATACACTGGTACATCATCAATAACTTCATATAAAATGAGAATTTTGTCGATCCAACCGTTGAATTATAACTTTACATCATCAATTCAGACCTAATCTTCATTAACCAAACCCAACAAGAAAAATCATCAATAAAAGTAACAAGTATCTAAAACTAGATGGGGTAACAACACGAGACAGACATCATTATAGTGAACTAAGAAAAAGGGAGACGTAGCTCTTTTATTGATTTTGTCAAGGAACGACTCACAGATGTGTTTCCCTAACTGACATGACTCATAATGCAAACTAGAGAAATGATGGAGGTAAGGTACTATGTTTTGTAGCTTGAGCAAACCAGGAAGTCCAAGTTGAGTATGAATCATCAATGGAGACACAACAGATGCACACACTAGAGGCTATGCAGAGAGATAGTATAGGCCGTGCAACTAAGTATAGGCTTGCAGGATAACAATTTTTAGTAACAGTAAGAACAAGGTCATGGATTTGAGTGAGATGAGTAATAGATAGTAAATTAAAAAGACAATCTAGAACATAAAGAATATAATGAATAGTAAGAGATGGTAGAGGATGTGTATTGGCAATCCCTATGGCTTGTGTCAGGGAATCATTGGCAAAGGTGATGAATGGAAAATGACCAATTGTAAAAAGCGAAGAGAAAAGAGAACGATTATCAAATATATGGTCAGATGCACCAAAGTCAAGTACCCAAGGATTTAAGGAAGGAGATTAAGAGATGCATGTAGTAGATTTACCAATGTGTGTTACTGAAGCAGTAATGTTAGGGTTTTGGCGACTCTTAAAACAATGGAGAAAGTCCTCATGAGTAGTTGGAGTTAAATGGGGCTGATCAGCTGGCAAAGTGGTGGTTGAGCAGGATGGTTTACCACGCAACTTCTAGCAACAATCAATGGTATGACTAACACAATGACAACGATCACACTTATAGCGACTCTTATAGCTAGATGAGACTGAATGAACGCACAAAATTACCACTATGGGATGCAAGAGTGGTCATATCCCCTGTAATAGGAGTAGGGGTCTTAGCGATGGGCTTCAACAAAATTTGAAGTACATAAGGGGCGAACGTCATTGTCGAGGCTACAGGTGATCCAAGAATATGGTCTCGTATAGCAGAATACTTCGGCGGCAAACCATAAAGAGCTACAGTCATTAAGAAGGTGTTGCGATTCTCTATTTCCTTCTTAACCTCAATAGGAATGGAGGGAATAGGAGGAAGAAGCTGATTATAATCATGGAGGACCACATGCACATGGTCAAGATAGACAGATATAAGATAGTCAAATAGTTGGGGAGCAAGAAGGGTCATCAATTCTTTGCACATATTGTACAACTGTGAGTGTCATTAGTGTAAAGGGCACACACCTCACCCCAAACCGATTTGCATGTTTCATGAGGCCTAAAGATCGATTTGAGGGAGAGATAGATAGTTGATTTGAGAACACTGCATAGTCAAGAATTAAAACCAATCACAAGTATGGAATCAAAGGAAGTAGTGAGATGGGATTTGTCACCTAAACCCATTAATCCATAAACCGATATTAGAGGCCCAGGTAGAATAGTTTGAACCATCTAACTTCTCAATAGATAGTGGAAGGTTGGTTGTGTGTCTAACTTAGGTGGATTATTGGCAGCCATATGGTCTAAACAACACAAAATAGTACTTGCACTTGAAATGAAAGTATACACAAAATGCTTGCGTGTATTCACACTCAACTGCAGTTATATAATATATATATATATATATATATATATATATAATAGCAAAAAGGTACAAAAAGAATAAATAGTAGGTACAGATTGAGACCATCCTATTAGATGGCTATTGTACGGAAAAAGATGAAAACTGATTATGACTAATAAGACATATACAAATAAAAAATAGAGATATTATTTTAACACTTGCAAAATAAAGACAGAAGTTGAAGAAAAAGTGGGTCCTCGACAAAAATGCTTCGATGCCATCGAAACTTTAGGGATAGGGTCAAATAGGAGGGGCGATCGCCATGCTAGAAGCATGACCTCAAACTCTGGCAAATACATCGTCATGCGCTGGTGGGCGCTGCTGTTTGGCACAATATAAAAGACACATGTGAAAGTGTGTGGGTCATTCAATAAGGGTGAGGTGGCTGACAAAGGGTAGTAGATGGACGATGCACCAGATGGTGGTGTTGTCTATAGAAAGTTCATTGAAAAGTGACGTAAGTGGTGGTGGCTGGAAAACTCATCAAAAAAAGAGGAAAAAATGCTGAAGGCAGCATATTAGATGGGCGAACCAAAAAAGGAACACAAACAGTTTGCAAAAAAAATTTCTCTAGGTAAAATAGGTCCACTGGATGACATTGAAACTTTAGGGATGTGGTCAAATAGAAGGGGCAATCACCATGCCGGAAGTATGACCTCAAACTCCAACAAACTCGTCGCCATGTGCTGATGGGAGTTGCTGTTTGGAGCAATAGAAAACACACATGTGAAAGGGTGTGGGTTGCCCAATAAGGGCAAGGTGGCCGACAAAGGGTAGATTGACGGACGACGCACTTGATGGTGGTGTTGTCTATCAAAATGTTCGTCAAAAAATGACATCAGTGGCAATAGCTAGAAAACCCATCAAAAAAAGAGGAAAAAACATAGGAGGTAAGGCAACTTATTAGAAAGGCAAACTGAAAAGGGAACACAATTTGCAAAAAAAATTGTCTCTAGGGACATTGGGTCCATTGGGCAAGCATGGATTTAAAAAAGCAAAAGACCTTTGTTAAGCTCTGGATACCATGTTGAAAGAGAATAAATCAAAGACAGAGAGTTGAAAACCTGTTTGAAACATCGCAAGTATAGGTTTATATAGGCTTATTGCATTAATGAGACATAAATAGATGATATTTGGTTTCCTTTAAATTAGAGATTATATGCCTATAAACTATAGATATTACAATAAATGTTGATTCTCAACAAAAACATGTATGGTATTTCTTTTGTAAATTAATTGTTTAGCTTCTGCATGATATTGATGGTTTTATGTCTAAAATTTTCACGATCCAAGAAACCTGAGCATAACTATAGTAATATCCTTTAGGTGTTACATCATTTGCATAGACTTCTCAAACTGGAGCTCTCTCAATAGCTGCTTAAGCCAAAAGAGATCACATTTTGGGACATAGTGGGACTAGTGCACTTGGGATATAGAAAAGGTTAGTGCATCTAGAACAAAGACAATGGCCAATGCATTTGGGACATAGATGCGGTCAATGCATCTAGCAGAAAAACAAGACTAGTGCATTTGGAATAAAGATAAGGCCAATGGAAGCTATTGTTGAGAGAGAAAACAAAGGAAAACAATAACAAAAGACGTGAACCAAACAGTATCTAAAACCCTGGTTTACAAAGGAAGTATTGACAAACAGGCTTGGATGAGGACAAAACTCTGGGATAGAAGTTGCTGGTAAGGCGCATCAAAAAGGAATTCATGAGCGCATTGAAAAGGCATTCTTGAGCGCATCAATGGTTAGTTGGTGACATCGCCAACATGCTGTAATTTAACCAAAGGTAGGTTGTTGGCAAAAAAACTGATACAATGACCGACTACTAGAAAGTTCTTCACTGAAAAATGAGCAACGAGTGGATGGCAAACCAGACGTGTACACAGTTGGCAAAAAAATATCTCTAGGGACAGTGGGTCCTTTGGGCAGTCATGATTTTCGAGATATTTATCTAATACCATTTTAAAATAGGAGCAACATAAGGATAATTGACTAAAAAACAAGTGTTTGAATACACAATGGTTGTGTATCTATGTTAGTTAACTACATCAATTATACATAAATAAAAGATATTTCGTTTCCTCTAAATAAAAGATATGTCTATAAACTACTATTATTAATAAATAGTCCCCATGGAGAGTAGTCAGATAAATGCCATTTTGGGCACTAGAAAGAAAAGTATTGGTGTAATCCTGCTCAAACACCTGAGTGTAACCCTTCATTAGCAAGTGGGCCTTAAAAAGATTAATTTTCCCTATAAAAGTCATTGGGATGTTGAAATCTGAATTTTGAGATATATTGAAGAGTCTCTTGGAAAAGGATTGATTTATGAGAACAGAGGTCACACTGATATTGTTGCATATACAAATGCGAATTGGACTGGTTCTCCTAGTGATTGCAGGTCAACATCGGGTTATCATGTTCTATTTGGTAAAAAATCTCATTTTCTGGAAGAGTAAAAAACAAAATATTGTGGCCAAGTCCAGTGCAAAGGCTGAATATCGAGCTATGTTTGATACTACGTGTGAGAAACTTATTCGTGTACTCAATTTTTGTACAATTGGGCTCATCAAACTTATTTGTGACAACCAAACAACTTTACATATAGCCTGGTCTTTTATGAATGGACTAAACACATTGAGATTGACTGCCACTTTATGCAAGGGAAGCTAAGTTCTGGAGAAGTCACTACCAAAATGGCTTGTTATGGAATGGTTTCCCCATGGTCCCTATCATAGGATGAGTTATGAAAACAACACTTGTTACCATGTAAAAGAGTTTCAATAAACAGAAAGACTTGATTAAGCCAGCTGAAAAAATGTATATGAAAGGAAATGAAAGATTTATTCAATATATAAATTATGCTGTCTAGCAACACCGAAGCATGATATCAGCCTATAATAATTTCCATAAAAAAGCAAGGTTTTGTAAGCCATCCGCCCAACAGACTTTTCCATATTTTAACCAACAAGCTTTAGGCAGGCCACACTAATCCAACAAAGTTACAACTTCAACGAACTTAAAGAATTTAAAAATTCAGCAGAAATATGATCTTTTATTGTGATATTTCAATGTGATTTTTACTACTAGAATGGATGAACTAAGAGCAACTAGATAATCTTACCACTGCCTTGCAACGCAAGAAAAGCCAATCATGAGGGCAATTGTCCAATAAGTATATAGAGTCCTTTGGTTCTGCCACTGGGAAGAAACATATGTTGAAAAAAAACATAAAACTAAATTCCAACAAGAAAACATGAATTAGAAACATTCTTACAACTCCCGAGACCTCCCCATCCTTTGTTGATGATACCCCTCTGTCCAGTCATTTCCAATGCATCTACAATTATTTGTGTCATCTTTTTTGGTTCTTGAACAGGCTATAATAGGAAAAGGAGAGGAAATCAGAATAAGATTAAAAAGTAAAGATAAAAATCATTCTTTTTTTATAGAAAAAGAAAGAAGCAGCGTAGAAGGGAGGATAAGAAGTCCTCCACAAGAAAAATAACAAAAGATAAAATTACAAAATAAAAAAGCATAGAAAGGAGGATACGATATCCTCCACAAGAAAACTACTGAAAGAGAAAATTACAAAAATATAAAAACAGCAAGCTGCAGTATGTTGGATTATAAAAGAGAAAATTAAATTTATTGAATACTAATAAAAGGAATGAATTTCATTGTGGTCCTGCTGCTATTGGTGACAGGTTTAAAGCTTAGGAAGTTTTAGCTTGACAGAGAGTATTAGAAGATAAAAAAACATCTAATCATATTTTAGAATATTTTATATTACGCTTTGAGATTAATTGTTATCCTATTTCCCCATTTCCTCTTAGGATTGTTTACATTTCCTTATCCCATGATTTATTTCCTACGTAGTAGTTCCCATTATTGACCACAAAAGAGATCACTCCAAAATCTCTTAATACTTTAAGCAAACTCCAAAATAAATATTGGAGAGAAACAAATGAGAACACAAATAAACAAGTCTTAACCAAAGGAATATACTTCCATTATCCTTAATATCATATCCTTAAAATACAGAGAAACTAACTAGAACTCTCGATTCCTATTTATATTATCATTTAGAGGTAATTTAGATTTCATAATTGGGCGTGATAAATCTTATAGAACCTTGACATATGCTGTGATAGATGGAAATTAGAAAGCACAATGTTTCATGCAATTACGTTCTCAACATTCAGTTATACACTTTAAAATTAGCATGTAGAAATAATATATGAAAAAATAAATATATAATGAAAGAAAAAAAGACTCACCAGGCTACCAAATCCAATGTAAATAGGCTTGTCACCTTCTTCAAGCCATTTTAGAAGCGACTCAGGAGGTTCATAGTTTGATGCAAGATCAAGAAAGCAAAACCCTACTACATCAATTTTTGGTCCCCAATCTGCAAAGCAGAACAGCTCAGATTCTCCAACCAAGAATCAAGTAAGAGTAAGCACGAGGCATACTTTTATCCATAAGACCGTCATTATTAATCAGATAATAAAATTGCTGTTAAAAGAGAACTTAAGCTAAAAAGACTAACAATTACCCATTGATTAAACTACCATCAGTCAGTCAAAGGAATTTTGAAGCTTTTTTCTGCAAAAAGGAAAGCAGAAGGCTTCTTGTTCCAGAACTGATAGGATCCCCCCACCACCCCATTAACTTTTTTTCCTAATTGAACAAAATAATTTATTGAGAATTATTTTCGTTAGTCAGAAAGATCAAAATAATAATAATAAGGTTTAAATGTAAATTTAGTTGCTGTAAGTTCACACTTTGTCAATTTTAGTCCTTGTAATTTTTATTTTTTTTAGTTCCTGTAAATTTGCATTTTTCCAATTTTAGTACATAAAGGGAGTAAAAATGAACAAAAATACTTTTAAAAACTAAATTCATATTTAAACCTAATAATAGGACACACATAAGCACAGAGCACAGACTATAAAAATCAAGATGAGGACTACGGAAACAATATTCGAAGAGTGGGATCTAGAGCAACCACCTTTTGGTTTAGGAACAAGATGAGGACTCCATATATATGCATGTGGAATATCATTTTCAGAGCCTTGTGAGCCACTTAAATATGTGACTGGTCGTAGCTTCAACTTTTTCTTCCGAAGATCATTAATCATGTCTCGTATTCCAAGCCAAATCAAAGAGTCAACTATTTGATATGAAAGCTGAAGAGATATAAATAACTAATATTTAGTTAAACATGAAGGCAAAAAATTAGTAGGGATGATATGAAACAGCAATGAGTAAAGAAGTCACCCTATAACCAGCCTGTTGCTTTACACGTGACAGAGGATGCGGAAATTCAGTAGTTGGCCTGGGGAAATGATAAAGTAATGATATGAAAGGAAAAGAACTAAAGAAAATAACTAAAGAAAAGATTATGAAATTAAGATGAAACTTACGTCCATGGCATTGTGAAAAAAATATGAATTGGAATTTTAAGTGCCTCTGCCACATGTGTATGCCCTAAATATGCATCAAACAGTAATAAGCAAGAAAGGTGAAAGAAAGATAATGTTGTCAGAAAGAGTAACCCAAAACTAGGGGTGGCAAACAGATGGATCAGTTAAAACTTTAGTTAAATTATAATGGATTGGATAAAAACAATCCAGCCCATTAAAAATTATTTAAAAAATTCAATTCAATCCATCAATTACAATTTTTTTTATGCATGGATATCCAATACATCCACAAAAATTGTTGACCAAAGCATTGAAGCAAGCAACAACTTAGAATTTTTCTCTTGTTTTGCTTTTGATCTTATTAGATTAAATTTTCTTTTTGGGCCAAACTTGGTCTTTGTTTAATGGCTCATATATTGTGTATTTTAGACTAGGCTTGAATGAATCTAAATTAGTTTAAAAGTTAATCTCCATCCTAACATTTGCTAAAACTATCAGGATAATTATGAGCTCATGTAACAAATTACACTTGTTAGCTTGGACTGGAAAAAGCTTGAGTTACCGTTTAAATCAATTACCCACCGGGATAATCAATTACATCATGTGTTCTAGGCTTAGGAAAATCTGATCTCTATGCTTTAATCGATTACCCATCAGGATAATCAATCATATAATAAGATTAACATACAGGTTTTTGAGAGCCACAAAAATATTGAATTAACCAATTACATGTTAGTTAATCGATTAAATTGATCTTGAATAATCCAGGCACAAGTTATGAGTAGTTTAATCGATTACATGTTAATTTTAATCGAATATTTCTGTTATCTCTTGAAAAATTTATATAAATTTTCATTCTCTCTCTCTCATATCAACAAGTTTTTAAAATATTTCCTACAAGGTTAAGAGAGAAGATTTTTGAAGTGTTTTTCAGCTACTTTGATCCAGGATTAACACAATTTGCTAAAAGTTCAAAGAGATTGTTGAATATTCATAATGTATTTTGTCCTATGTGTATTCTGTATCTTCTGCTTTCCTGTATGTAGCTGTGTATGAGCTGTTGTAGCAGTCTACACCACTGCAGTGCAGTGTGCCAGTCTGAATCACTGCTCACCTTTTGTATTTTGTAGCTCCATTTCTTCAATATATATATAAAAAGTCTTCCCCGGAGATAACTTACTCAAGCAGTTACAAGAAAACCTTTAAACTTAACTAAGTATCAGAGCAGGTACGATCCCGCTTTGTAGTATGCTGCTGTCCACTTGTTGTCCGTCTTTGAGCAGAATTTACAGGTAGAATCGCCTCGTCAAATGCAACCTAACCCAACCACTTCCAGGTTAAACCGTAGAGGCCTTCCAGGAGCTAGATAACTTGGCAAAGGAAATTTAGGAATATTATGCCAAATGAACTTCTAGACCTCTAGCCTACATAGATCATCAACTCTAGTTAAATATGACTTCCTAATTGATCAATCCTTGTCAAATACACTTCACAGTGACTTATTTTTGCTCAGAAATCTTGTATACTGCTTGAATGAAAACACTAATCCAACATTATTTCATGATTTAGAAACTCGTCATATTATTCACTTGATAAGCAAATATAGATGCACAGATTCAGCCAAGCATATACATGTAACTAACAAGGAAGCATACCATATGCAGGGGGATTGGCAATGATTGCATCTGCTTTGAAAGGAACACCAGAATCAATATCAGGTTCTTTACAAGCTGGAAGAAGAGAGTTAATAATATCTTTCATTTGATTTCGCTGAACAGGTATCTCAGAAGGTCCCGATGGCAGAAAGCCCTTATTTTTAACCATATCTGCTCCAGAAAAAATTCAAAAGTAAACTAATAGAACACAGTTGTAAACAGAACAGATATAAACTTTCAAGATATGAACGAAGGCTGTTTGATTGGGAAGAAAGAGAGAGGAGGGAAAAAATGAATTGAAGCTAAAATGTAAAGAAAATTTTGAAATTTTGTTTATAAAAGTCAAGCTTTTCTTCCATTTTCTCTTCAACCAAACAAAAGAAAATGCATCATTATCCATGCTTTCATTCCTCCCTATTTTCTTTCCTTTCTTGCAAATACACCATTAACTAATACCTTATACATTGAGGACCATGTAGGACACCAAGCTTATGAAAGTTTCAAATTTCATTGGACAATAACCAGCTAACAAAACAGTGATTTGGGGGTAACAAGTACACAAGGTAGGAACTTATAAGTGTTCAGTGTCTGTCTATATCATATGACATTCACATTTACAAAATCATAACGAGAAATATATCTGACAGTACGATTAATTTGATTGAAAAGTATGTCCAATTCATAATACACAAACAGAATGTAAAGCAGGATGAAGGAGCAGGAAGAAAATAGAGAATAAACAACCTAACAAAATTGTGTTTCGCCAGGCACCTTTCTATTAATATAGGGGGGGACATTAAGATGGAATAGCTAAATAGAGAAGAAACATCTTATAGATGGAATCTTGATAAAGACAGTGCTTTCTTATTCAGTACTTCCACTATGTAAAACATCGACACACACATATATAGTAGGCACTTACTATTCGAGTATATTTTACTGTTTTTTGAGAGTACTCTCTCTTATGTATGTTGGTAGTTAGTTAGACACTTACAAACATTTTGAGAGTGTAGACTCACTCTATATAAACTCAGTGTAAAGCAATTATTAGTTGGGTTGTAATCATTTTCATCAATAACAGAATTCATTTGAAACAGTTTCTCTCTATCTCTCTCAACTTCAACATGGTATCATAAAGCTAGTTCGATCCTGTAACCTAAAATTTGTTCTGTCTTCCCAAATCCCAACCTTAACCCTGCTTGTGCTTTGTTTGTGGCTTTCAATTCAGTGACATCCGTTCCTCTACTGACATTTGGTGGTTGTGCATCAGTGAAACCGATGTCACTGTCTCTCTCCTTCTCTCATTTGACTTCTAAGAAGCTAGACTCCAAAATTTATCTTCTCTGGTGTCAGTAAGTAGAACCTATCATTAAAAGCCATCGCTTCATCATCATTTGGTAAATCCTCAAATTCCACCAAAGTATCTTTCAATTGCTGATCGTGATCTAATTGCATTTCATATAAATATCTTGCATGGGAGGATAATGATCAACTTTCTAGGCTCCAATTCTCGATTTTGAAGGAAATGCTCACCTAAGTGATTGGTTGCAAGTCCTCATGGAAACTGCAGTACAAGATTCATAACTACTTTCACTTGCACACCAAAGCAAAAGCTCATCAACTTCAAATTGAGCTTCGAAGCATGATGCTGGAGTCTCACTCAATCTCTGAATACCTTCTTCACATTCAAGTGTTGGTTGATGTGCTAAACTGTAATCTGCCTCACAAAAAGAACAACTTGACATTATCATTGAAGGTTTGTCTAAAGAATATGAATCAACTGTCTCTCAAACTAGCAGTAAGTTTGAATCTCTTACAATAGATGAAGTTGAATCTCTGTTGCTTGCTCATGAGTCTCAATTATACAAGTTCAAGAAAAAGGCTATTGCCTCAGTCAATCTCACTGAAATTTCTTCATCTTCCAAATCATCAATGCAATCCACTGTTACCAAAATCCTTCCTCTCAGCTCAATTACAACTCATTTGCCGTGGTGATGTTAACTATAGTAGTCGTAGTGGTGGTCGTTTTGGCAATCGTGGTGGTCGATATGCTGGTTATCAATGTCAAATTTGCCATAATTTATCAGTTAACTTGACTCTTTCAAACCAAAATAATGTTGCTTCCACTTCTGATGCATCTACGTCTTAGATTCAACATACTCATTCTACTATGCCCCACTCTCAAGAATAGCAATTTCAGAATATGACTGTTAATGAACCTAATACTAGTTCATTTCCTTCCTCCAATCATGATCCAGGTCCATCAAGCAATGATGCCTACCAATCACAATTTGGGTGTTTTCAAGGCTAGTATTAGAAAGGTCATCATAGTGGCATGTCCAGTTGAAGAGAGATAGAAGTAGTTGAGATTCTGTTAAGTGTGAAGTGTGTTATAAATTCAATCATGAAACATCCTTTTGATAGTGGTCCAAGAATCAGACTTTGGTAGCTCATTCTAGTGCTGAGGCAGAGTACTGAGGCTTGGCCACTACTGCAGCAAAGATTTTTTGGGAGGGAGCAGTTGTTTCTCCTCTCTAAACTTCAAGTTCAGTCCTTCACCCCATCATTTACTGTGATAATCAGAGTGCATTTGCCTTACTCATAATCCAGTGCTTCACTCCCGAACCAAGCATATGGAGCCTGATATCTCTTTTGTTCAGGAAAAAGTGATTGCAAATCCTTTGTTGTCAGCCACATTCCTACTTAAGATCAGATCACGGATATATTAACCAAGCCTCTATCTTCTGCCCACTTCTATGCACTGTGTGACAGGCTCAATGTGGTTTCCTCCTTTCAGCTCCAACCACCTTGAGCTTGAGGGGTGAATGATAGTTTATATGTTAACTTAACACTCGTAGTCACTATGTTTGTTGATAGAGGTCTCACATCAACTAGTAATATGACCAATTTACAGTATACAAGTAGAGGGCAATCCTCACCTTGTATGTCGATTTTGTAGGATTGAGTTAGACTCTAATCAAAATTCTAAGATGGTATCAAAGCCTATCATCGCAATTGTTGATAAGCCTATTGACTCACCCATTACTAAACCACTTGCCTATGTCCAGTTCTGCAAACATCACACTTGACATGTCCAATCTTGCAAACTTTACGCTTGACATGTCCAGGTCTCGATATGAGGAGGGTGTATTGGAAACTCCACATCAACTAGTAATATGGAAAATTTAAAGCATACAAGTGAAGGGCAACCCTCACCTAACAAACCGATTTCTTAAGATTGAATTAGGCCTTAACCCAAATTCTAAAATTGGTTGTGCCTAACTAATTGTAGTCAGTTATGTTGAGTTGTCATTTAGTTAGATGAGCTATAATCTAGTCAGCATAGCTTGCTCACCAAGCTATTGTAGTTGGATGACTGGTAGTCCAGTCAGCATAGCTTGCTCAGCAAGCTACTGTAATCTGTATAAATACCATTTCAGTACAGTAACAAGTATTGAAATCAGTTTCAGTTTACACAAATATCTCTCTATTTTTACTTTTAGTTTAGGCTTAGTTTCTTCAGAGTTGCAACAATAACCGTTCTGAAAATGTAAGTAGCTAAGAGAAATGCATTAAGAGATTTAGTCAAGAAACTAACACCCCACTCCAAAAACAATGGTGAAAAGTACAATAAGCATGTGCATCAAAATACACCAAAACCAACATAACAAACCACAAGCTTTCTAGGACCCCAATGCACTACATTAACAAGTCAAAATAATTTAAGAGTCAAGTGTTTTCCAGTTAATAATTTCCAACTATTTTCAGTCACTTGATAATTAACAATAATAAATGATTGATTCAAGAAAAAAATTTATTGACTTGATTAACCACTTGAGTGTTAATTATTTCTAAGCATAAAATATATTTACCAAACGTTCTTCAATCACATTGCCAAACAAGAAACACATTGGAAGGGAATGTGGGTCAGTAGAAATTAAGAATATCATGCACAAAGCCATGTTCAGACAGTAGAAGAAATTTGTACACGGGTATATAGTACATACAACCAGCGAGAACTTTTGGATCACCGCCTAATGGATAAAACTCCAATCCAGCTGTCAAAACAAACTCCTTAAAATTTGAATGGGTTGCTAACCTAACACGATGGCCATAGTCCTGCACATAAGAAAAAATAAAAATAAATAAATAAACCCAATTTTGAATATGAGAATAACTTCAATACAAATTATTCAGTTAATATATTTTCCTCCAATAAATAAACTAAAAAATGTATAAATTCAATGATGCAGAAAATAGAAAATTCCCATCAGTAAATGACAGAAATGAGAAACCACAAAGAAACTAGCAGAAATATAGTAGCCACAAATCAGAGCCAGGTGAAAGTGCAGTACCAAACATGGAAGAATCACATATTTTGCAATATTTCCTTTCTCTTGATGCTAGAATGTTTTTAGTAGAACATTTTTTCATAAGAGAAAAGGACACTAGTGTATGCATGCTACCAAGAATCAACCTTTCCAAAGTTTAAACTATTTAGGTGAAGAATCATGAATGGTTATACAGATCAAAAGTGTCCCCTCACACTTGTACTCTGCACTTGAAGCATGGACAATGCTCTGGCCCACCTTACCTTGTGCCACTGGCCCAACTTACCTTATGAATGGACAATGGTTCTAATTCTAACAGATACATAAGAAATGGAAAATGAATACATAATAAAGTGTCTCTATAGATGCATTCATAACAAAAGGCATCCACTTGAGCCTGTGTGTGCAAAGAGAAAAGTGGGACATAAGAAAATACCTGCAAGCATTTGCCTATTGCAATAAATGGTTGCACATCTCCTCGTGTACCAACAATAAGCATGACTATATTTAATGGTGGGATGTAATTAAAGTCTGTTGCATCAAGTGCATCATCAACGACATGATTTACTTGTTTGGATCGAGCAACAACACCCTCAGGTTCAACATCTACAGGAACTTCAAATTCTACAGTTCCATCATCTTTTACAGTAGCTATTCTGTTCAACAATTGAAGCTGCACAGTTGTAAAAATCAACTGAAGTACCAGCCATACATCATTTAAAACAAAAATAAAGACTGACATAGATAATAATGAGAAGAAAATAAGGCATGATTGAATGTGATACAAGAATCATGATCTAATCCTATTTAACAAGGTAACACGAGTAGTCAGTGAGTACTACCTACACCATATTTATGTTGCTCTTGTTCTTCTTTTCCTAATAACTAAAAGAAAAATGAGGAGCAATCATTAGAAGTAAATATTTCTTAATTTTCCTATTATTTTTTAATATAATGTGTGCTAAAAACACATTTTGCTTACAACTAATATAAATTAGAAGAGTACCAAACTAGTGTTGCTGAGAGCTGAGTAATGACTGTGGATACAATATAAATTGTTAAAATAAAAGAAACAGAGGCATAATTAACTGAAAATAATATATTTGAATATACAGCGAATGTGTGTTTATATAAATTAATTATATTAATTATGCATAAATAGAGGTTATTTTGTTTCTTCTAAATCAATGATTATGTGCCTATAAACTGCAATTGTTAATAAATCATAATATTATATTCTGATTTTCAACACTCACCATCAAGCTGAAGCATACTAAGCTCTTAGTTTGTTACAAGAAAATAATTTATTTCAACCAAAAAATAAATAACATAAAAAAAATTGAGTTCCACCCAAAAAATAATAGTTTGAAAAGTAACTCAAAGATGTTGAAGAAGTCAAAGAAAAATGCTAGAAAAAAAAATTACGTAGTCAGATAGCTGAAATCATCATCAACAAGAAAAAATTAATGGCAAGCAACACAAGGTTCATTCTTCTTAAAACCACATGTGGAAGCTTCAAACCAATAATGTTAGAGACCCAAATTATTTAAACTTGAAATAAGGTCTACTGTTTCTAAGGCAGACGAAACCAATGCATCTAGGACATAGTTGGGACTAATGCACCTAAGACATAGACAAGGATTGGTGCATCTAGGACATACACGAGAGCAATACATCTGGGACAAAAACGAGGGCAGTGCATCTAGTACAAAGATGATGCTAGTGTATTTTACGAATAGATAGTTTAAAAGATTTCGATCATGATGATGATGGTTCCGTCAAAAAACTCGTTGGCAATGTGGTAGCGACTGATAGTAGAGGGCGAGAAATGAAAAGTTCTTTGCCGAAAAATGAGCAGCAAGGAAAAGGGTGAACCTGCAGCAACACAAATAGTCATCGGTGGAAACAAAAGTGATCGAAAAAGTTGTCAGAAATGTCAAAACAGAGGTTGTCAAAAAGGGGTTAACGAAGGCAGGAGCAAACTGAAGTTATACACAATTCACCAAACATTATCTATGAGGACAATAGATCCACTAACAAGCATGATTCTCGAGATCACTCTATCAGGCTTTCATACCATGTTAAAAACTTAAAATAAAAGAAACAAAGGGATAATTAACTGAAAATCGTGTATTTGAATATAAATAGATGTGTATTTATATAGGTTAATTACATTAATTATACATAAATAGAGGATATTCAATTTCCTCTAAATCAAAGATTATTTGCCAATAAACCGCAATTATTAATAAATCAAAATATAATAATCACCACAATATATAATCACCATGTTTCCCATATATAAATTATATCAATAGACAAAGAATGATATTGTCTTTCAATAGGAAAGTAGCATCAAGAACATACAGTGGAAACAAAAAAGAATTTAAAACATGTAGTAGAATATTAAATATAACTATATTAAAATTAAGATAATTAATTATATTTTTAATTGATATGT
>JAMLFT010004263.1:9806-20017 GCA_026544285.1 Pachyrhizus erosus | reverse complement strand
TAAACTATGAACTTTGCTATTAAATTACTAATTAATATTTTGAGTTTACAATAAAAATTAAAAGTAATAATTAAAAAAATAAAAATAAAATTATTAATTAAAAAAAATAATAGCCTTTTCTTTATTATATTCTCAGTCATATTTGTTTTCCTCATTTACCCTGTTGTTTTTGTCTTCTTGTATATGTTTCGGACCCACTCTTGATTAAATTCTCAGCATTAATCGATGACCAATAGTGGGAAAATGTAGATTATGGTGAGTGGATTGAACAATGGTAGGTGGCTTCATTGATAGACAAATAAACATTGTGTTCTTCGTGCTTGTATGGGTGTGATGTTATTACTACTTTGATGTAACTTAAATGAATTGTTTCATTTGTTTGGCCACCGACTTCTTTTATGCCAATATTTTTTTATTATGAAAACAATATATGTTAAACATAGGAAAACTCCATGTGGCCATCGATTAGCTTTCTTGTTTAGCTTATCCACATCCAACCCATTCAAATGCTTAAAATTGCACCAATTTAAAACATACATACTGTAAATTTTCCGCAACACTTGACCAAAAACTATAAAATTCCTCCAACATATGCCTAACACTTAATCTTAAACATGTAACTTTAATGTTTTTTTTTTTAAACAATTCTGGTCGAGACATTAACACTGTGTTTGTGGAAAAAGAGAGAGAGAAAGTACACAAAATTAGAATTTTAGATGAGTGTTTGGTAAAACAGAAATTAAAGAAAAATTAATTATATATTCCATGAGTTTCACAATTTTTTTTCTCAAGTAATTCGAATCTTCTTATCAATTAATTATTTGAATTAAATAATCAATTATTTAATTTAAATAATTAATTATTTAATTTAAATAATCGATTATTTTATAAACGGAGCTTGTGTATTTTAAAATGTAAATTGATTATTTTTGTTCTATAATTGATTAAATGTTTCTATTTAATTGATCATATATGAAACTTAATTGATAAAAAGATACACACGTTGTTAAGAGTATAACAATATTTTTATTTTATCATTCTATTTGACTATTTTTTTATTTATTTTATATCAAACAATTAACATTCTATTTTATTTTTACTCTACTTTCCCTTTTCAAATTATGTTTTTTTGTATTTTCATTCTTTCTTTTTTTATTTTTACAAATTCAAAAAGAGTGCACCACTTTCAACAAAGATTTAAACTTCAATTCACTTATGAGATTATAACTCCTTTTACTATACTCTACTCTTTAATTTAACTTTAATGTTTATTAAATCCACCAAACTTGTATACGTTTATTATGTCTTAACATTTTAGTTTGTACACAGCAACTCTTAGGCATGGGATTTTAGGCACAGAAACTTAAAATGCTATGCTATTGCTTAAGAAAAAAAAAAAAAAACAAAAACAAGCGAGATTCTCCCATTTGCGATCTCTCCTTTGACCATCAATAGAGAAATTACATAGAATTGAATCATCAACGCGGAATTGTAAGCTACATTGCATCTGCATACAGTAAAAACAATGTCCCAACCAATTCAATTTAATTATTAGCCATTCATCCGTCCAAACTATGTTGTCGTGGTACATTTGATTTATTATTCTTGTATTTTTTTTAAGTTTTTTTTTAAAAAAAAACAAGTAATTATTTGTTAGAATCTAAACGATTTCAAGCAAGTACTTATTTGTGTTGAAAACTGGTCAATTCACCAGTTTAGACAATCTAGAAAATTGACGAAACAAAAGCTTGATTGAGAACGGATTTGAAATTGATCACAACAGGTCAAAACTGATTAAGGACCCATATATTCAAAATTGCTCAGCATTTGAGATGGAAAATCAATAGTCACTCGTGAAAAATCAATTATGAAATTATATGGTGGACGCGAGAAAAAAACACACCAAAATAAATTATCAGACACATTACAATCGATTTAGGCATTCATAATTGGTTATTAGCATACAAAATTTATTATTAGCATCAAACGTATTATCAAACCGATGGGTTGAATAGTGATTAGACAACTTATATTCACATTGTGGATAATCTATTTAACAAAAAATTTCATATTCAATTCTTGTTCTGTGTAAATTTCTTTTGGCGATAGTCATAGTAGAATGAACAAAATTAGTTTTTGTTCTAATAAATTGGAAGACATCTGTGACAAAAAAAGCTATTATCAGCACAAAAAAATCTTGTTATGAAAATCAATTAGCACATTCCATCAACAATATAGTAAATGGATTAAGGAAAGAGGAAATCGAGTATTTATTTAGGTAACTAAACCAGAGAAACTGAGAGTAGAGAAAATCAACGAAGTACAATAATGTCATCGAAAAACAAATTAGATAAGCACAATGCAATATAAAAGATTTGACATTTAAAAGAGAGAAAACATGATTATTTAAGATAGAAAAAATTTAATATCTTAACTGTGGACCATTTTTTTTTTTTTTGCTATCTCTTACTATTTCAACGTAAAAAAAGAATCATATGAAACCAACTACTTTTAAATTTTTCTCCGTATTTTTTTAAAAGAATTTCTCTCCTTACTAATTCATCTCACTCAACTCTAATTTTTAATCTTCTTTCTTTTTCCTATTCTTCCTCTGAATTTTTCACTTATTTCATATTTTACCAAATAAAGTGATAATGATTGATGTGTTTTAACATTTACACATATTAAGGCATACGTCTAAATGCTTAACATTTTTTATTTACTATTTAATTACAATAAACGCCTAACATGTGCCAATCATACATTCATACTTTCGACAACTTGCCCCGAGAACCGGCGTTGAATTTCATCAGTTCACGGCTTTTGATGCAACACAAACTATAAATTATGAATTCACAGTTTGTATTATGGATTATTTAAAACAATCTTTAACTTGGAATAAAATTTTAAATAAACTCAAAAAACCACTTTCATATCACGTTTTTTTTCTCAATAAGGTAAAATAAAGGGATTTGATTGTTCTAAAATGAAAAGGTTATAAAAGGTTAAAAATTTAATCAAGAAAATTTAGTTTTATAAATTATTATACAAATACTTATATTTTATCACAATGCAACGGTTATTTATTTATTCTTTATTAACAGTTATAGTTTCTCATTTTCTTCTTTAAGAGTCCATTACCAATTTTAGAAGAGTTAAATCTAAGATATATCCTTGTATTTGGACTACTAATGGAAGGTTTTCATTAACAATATAAAAAATATATATATTGTTTGTCGTTCTAAGTGTACATGCCTAAATGTTTACTTCAATAAATTAAACATTTTATTAGTGTAAATGGAAATATAAAAGATGCTTGACTTATACCAATCAACTAAATAATTAATAGCATGTTTGCATGTAGTGGAGAAGGGACTGCATTACACATAGGACAAGGGACATGTGGTATCTACCATAGTCATCCTTTTAGGTAAAGTGGCTCTCAAAAGATAGCAAAGAACTCAGCATTCTTCACATTGTATTTACTTAACAAATTAAGTTCCAAAGGTTTCTTCTAAGAAATTTAGATAGGAAGAGAATAATAAACATGTGAAGCTATAATATATCATCAATTATCTATGAGAACAGTATAAAATTTTGAATAATTTATGTTTGTATATTGGTGATTAGTGGCTAATGAATAAATTAGAAAAAACAAAAACCACGACTTGGACGGAAATCAAGAGTAGTTTTGACATATAACTTATTTAATCAATTTTCATGAGTTTGATTTTGTATCAATTTGTAATTTTAAAACAAAATTCTGAAGCGCATTTCAATCGAGGGTCTTAAAAATATTAACTGTACAATTTTGATGAATTTGACAAAGTAACTTAAACTTTATAGAATCTGACTTTCCTCTAATCATTAAACTATACTATAGTGGCAGCTTGCTAGTTTGAAAAGCAAAGAAAAAAACTCCACCCAATTTTAGGTGAAAAAAAGAGAGATAATTTTTTTTTATCAATGGATAATTCAATTCTATCCAACACTTAGAGAGAGAGAGAAAAAAAAGAAAAAATATAAATTTAGTTGAAGATATTACGATAAATAAAAATAATATATGTGAAAATGATGGAGAACAGAATATCAATAACAACGAGATAAAATATCTTTCATATGATACGATTTTCTCTGTACATCAATGACAGATTAAATTTATGTGTTTTTTGGGAGTGGAAAAGATTACTATAAAGATTTATGATTATTGTTTAAAATAGATGTTTTACTATTTACGTATTCTTGTCTAACCTGATTGATGAAAGTTTTAAATTTGAAACAAATATGTAAAGAGTGACGGATTCTACTATGGAGAAGTGGAACAAGTTGATCACCGGTGAACCAGTATTTGTAACCATTAGATATAATATTGAAATAATCAACGGCAAAGATTAATTGTTTTAATTCACCTAATATACCTGATATAACAGGTTACAGACCGGATAAAATAATATTTAAAAATTTCACACAATATTGTCGTTTTCCTTCTCCTTCGTGGACTTTCTCTTTGATTTCTTTCAAAACAATTTCAGTCTCAGAATCAGATTGTAAAGCCCGTTTCCGGTGACTTCAATACAGATATGGTGGTGGGGTGAAAGGAGAGAAAAAGTAAGAACATAATAAGACTTCAATTAAAAACATATTATTTTAAAATATTAAATTACAACAGGTTGCCGGTTATACATCTCAGCCATTGATTGTTTGTTTAGTTAATCTGACAGCTAATGACCACTTGTTCACTAGTTAGTTCATGGTAGAATCTGCCGTAAAGAGTTAACTCCATGATTTGCCGATAGATTTTAAATTTTAGATGGCAGACCTAACATAATAACATTATTAACTTGTCGTTAGTGACTTACTTTTGCAAATTCATGGTCGCAGGTTCATTGGCCAGGACCACAGTATAAGTGGTGGTCCCAGACAAGACAATAATTTCTCCCACCTATCACCACTAAAGAAAAGAAAAAGTGATGAATGAGGTGTAATTAGAAAATACAAGGGAAACAAAAAGAAAATTAGATAAAAATAAGATTGAAGAAAAAATGAATGAATGTTTAACGATGACCCTTTCCTTAAAAGTACCTTTTTAAAAAGTTTGACTATGTACGAAGAAGTGATTTTCATATAAAAATCTTGAAAATACAAATAACTAGGATTCAAACTATACTTTCATTTTGCAATCATAAGCAAATTTGAAAACATGACAAATTGATCAAAATTTTTTAAATTACTATTAGTGTCCTACATTGACGGTCATAGAGAGTGTTATTAGACTCAGTTTAAATTAACTGGGTTGACATGTTCATCCGAGAACTAAATATCCAACCGATCCGAACTGTAACATTTTAAAATTTTAATATAATTAATTTTTATTTAAAAATATTAAGTTATTACGAAATTTAATATAAAATGTATTAGTATAAGAATTTATTTAAATTAAAATGATTATGATAAAATGTTTATATTATGATATATTAAATTTAATTAAAATAATTAAATTAAAATACCACTATTTAGTTATTATATGTTAAAAAATAATGATTTAAATAATTGTTTCATCAATAAAATGATTAGATGATTAATATAAGAATTGTTAAGATTATGTAACAAGTATAAAAGAAAATAAAAGATAAATAATAAATAATAAAATAAATTTAGATAATAAAATAGTAGGTATGATGAAAAAAGATAAAAAAAATATTCAGTTAGTCTAATATGATAGAATCAAATCTTATGCAATCTAATTTGAATTAATTACATAAAAATAAGTAGTTTCTTTTCATAGAATAATATAGACATTTTTCTTTCAATAAATAAAACATTAGTACGTTGTTCAAATATTAAAAAAAAGAAAAGAGAAAGAAAACTTTTGAAGCAATTGATAGAGAAAAGTAAAAAATAAATGAAGAAAGTGAATTGATATGTTTCATTAGATGTGTGAAACACACTTTTCAAATTTTTATGATACAACTATACTAATTGAAAAATGTATTTTTTTTATTGTATCATTAATATAAAGAAATTAGGAATAACAAAATTATATGCATACAATTAGATTATATTTACAAGTTGATTGTGTTATGTATAAATTTATAAAGGATTGAGTACATTTTATTAAATATAATTATTAACAATAAACAATTTGTTATCAAGACACTTTGTTAAAATTAAGTTGTAATATCGTACTATCTTTTGTGCATAAAGGGCATTAAAGTGAAAATTTGGGTTACCATATTTCTTTCTTTCTTTTCTTCTTTGCTTATACATCTATATAATGATAGAAAAATTTGTACTTTGCTACTTATTTGAAATTGGTCAAAAAATATTTCAATAAATTATATATACATGTTTAAAATTGTATGTTGCTATTATTATTGATGTTGTTATTCTTCTTGTTATTTTTACTATATACATGTGTATTGTTCTATGATATTAATTGATATTTATGATTTTGTAGTGTTATTATGACATGACATTAAAAATTATCATTATATTAAAGTTTAAAAATTAAATTAATAATCATAAAAGTTGACATGTTTCATATGCATAAAATTAAGGATTTATTTGATAGCTATTGAAAATGATATTTTGTAATTATAAGTGAGTTGATTATCATATTTTAAAAAAGTATGACAATGTACTCTCTATTATATAATATATATCTATGTTAGGGATGAAGATTAGTTATATGATAGGTATCTCAACCTGGATGTTGAAGAGATATTAGATACCTTCATTTGGGATGAAGAAGACATTTTGGATACCTCTATCTAAGGATGGGGAAGACAGTGGGATGCTATTGTATGAATATGAACTTATATACAACTTTAAAGAATATGAGATACTTCCATATAAGATGCGGAAGAAATTTGAGACACCTCAATTTAGGATGGAGAAAAGATTCTAGATATCTCCATCAAAGAATGAGGAAGACATTGAGACGTCATTGAATATATATGAACTCATAGACCACTTTCAAGAATATGAGATCCACACCAGTTTTGAGAACCAAAAAGTCTAGTTAAGGAATTTTAAAAATCTTTGTGTAATATTGGTGAAATTAATTTTATAAGAATCGAAGAATTAACACATTTTACTTAATTAAAGTGTTAATATTTTTTATTGAAATAATTTCTTTCTTGTGTATGTTATATAAAGAAATTATGATTGTTTTAATTAATTATTTTGAGAATATATACGTGTCTTTGTGTATAATTTTATTTTATCATTCAAATTTTTTACAGGTAGGATGGTTGAGTTTTTTCGATTATCATGTTGGCTGAGAACAATATTATTTGTGAACTCTTTTAAAACTGATTTTATTCACTGAGATTATTGTCTCGTTAAGAGTGTTGTTTTCATAATAGAAGGAAGAAATTGTTCAAGATGGAAGAGACTAGAAGACTTAGTTATAATCTTTTGCTTAGTTAATACCTTTAGGGTAAAACGTTAATTATGGTTAACTCTATTATTCTTTTATTTTCCTTTTTAGATGTCCATTTTTGAGAATGATGTTTTATTTATGTAAGAATTTATTTATTTTGACTTTGTTTATAATATTTGAGGTATTTTAAACCATTATAATTTTCAAAATTTTACATTATAGATGTTTTGGATGTATATTATATTACGGGTTATTTATGTAACGAAGGATGTTACATAAGCCATTAGTTGGATTGGATATGCTCATGGCCTGATATGAATTGGTCTGACTTTGAACTGGTGACTCGTTGACCTGATTGACTTGACGGGTCATGCATTTTTAGGTTGTTTTTATAGTTGAACCTCACTCATGAGAAAATTCAATTTATATCTTACACTTGTGTTGTATATAGACTTGCTTACGTTTTTTTTATCAAGCATAATCACATCTTAGAATTTGAGATGATAAAGTTGTTGTCACTTTTAAATTTTTCTTAACTAATTTGTGTGTGTCTATGCATGTCTATGTATAGATATTAGATTATGTCTAACAATATACAATAATGATAGTTTTAATAAATATATGATAATAATATTCTTTAAATTCTAACTTAAGGTTGTGTATACTAAATTTTGAAAAAATTATGTTGCATGATCAAAATTTTAAACAAGTTCATGATTATACAAGTTCATAATCATGGAGTCAATTAGTGTTTCGATGGGTTAACGTGTGATCTAGTGATCCAATATCTTGACTAAGTCGATAATCAGTATGAGTTTGATAACATTGGTCACAAATTAAAAGCTTTATAATGTGAATCTAAGATGAAGGAGATAAAAACTAATTTATCATTTTCTTTTATCTATAAAGATATAGTAGACTCGTTCAAGTTCCTTGTTTCACTGAAATTTATTCACGAATCAAGCGTTGAAGAAAATTATTGCACTTTACCCCATAAGCTTTACACAAATTGAATTGAAGCCAAAATAAGGAAGATCTTGTCTTGCAATTTTAAAGACAAGTTTTTCCTCAACTCTAGAGTGGGATAATTTTATAGGATTTATTTCTTCTTCAATAAGTCTAAATTTTTATTGTATTAAAAATCTTATTTTTTTTTACATTTTAAAACAATATTACTTAAATTTATTCAATCACAATTTAAATTTTAAATTTTGATGTAGCATACTAGATTGATAAATGTAAAGTTTGTGTTTTGATATAAATATTTATTTTCATAATTTTTTTTCAATTTTAATTTTTTTTTATTATTTTATTTATTTCTATCTAATAGAATAGAATGTTCATTACTAAAAATGATAACATATCACCTTAAAAAAAGATGTGTACTTCTTTCATATATAAGATGCATTATTACACAATTATTTTATTTTTTTCTTATCTTTTTGGTAAGTAAAAGTTTAGATTAGGGATGGTATATGTCCCTTTGCAAGGTCAAATAAGAATCTTGTTATATATAATTAGTGTGAACAATAAAGTTGAACATGTGTGTTAACCCATGTTAACTTATTTTTTCTTATCTAGTAAGTGAGAGATTGATATCTTATAATCTCCTATAATTGACCTAGTACAAACAATTTGGATAACATGTGTGAGATCTTAGATTTAGTAGTTTATAATTTTTTTCATAAGTTACTTCAAGTAGTTTATATAAAAAAAAAATTTAACTTATAAGTTACTAACTTTTTTTGTTTTCTCAATTTTATTCTTATTAATTTATTTGAAATCTCTTTTTTCAATTTACAAACTTTTACCTTATTTATCACTTTCAGTGATTTTTGTTTCTGCTTTAAAATAGTATTATTAAAATTTATTTAAACATTAAAGAAATGACTTAAAAAAATATAAAATCATTAGAAAATAGGTTATAGGTTATGCACTTATAATATAAAATAGTTTTACATGTCATCCAATTATCACAAAATAATCATGTACGGTAAGTTTTTTTTACTTTTATAATAAATATCTTAAAAGTCATACTAATAGTATTTTTTTTATTATTTGATAGTGCAAAATTACTTTACATTGTCATTGGTGCATAATTATTAAACTAAGTTTATATAATTAAATTCTATTTTCTTAAAAGAAGATTTTTTTTATTTACAACAATATAAGTGTACTTAAAAATATTTAAACAATATAAGAAAATTTATTAAATGTTTACCATTCTTTTATAATATAATATTAAAAGAAATATTTTCCAACTTTTTAAAATGATAGGTTATTATAAATAAAACAAAATATTGAAATATACATAAGTATATAATCAAATAAATAAATATCTCATTTTATGTCATTTAACATTTATTAGGTAACTTATTAGTTAATCTTATCAAACTCTTTTCAACTAGCTTATAAACTTTTAGTTTCTGATGAAAATAAAAACACTCAATTGAAGACAAAGGTCTAAAGGCATTGGAGGAACTTTAAGGACTAATGACAAGGACTTGAACAAAAATGATAAAATGGGATCTAGAGAAGATAGTCGTTGTCCTATTTAAAAGTGAGATCAATTTGAATTTAGAAAAATCCATGATGATTAATTGCATACATTTGGAAGATGTGGGCTCTGAAGGATTTAATTAAGAGTTATGTTAATTTAATTATTTTCAATAAAAGGTCATGTTGGTTGTTATTAGTTTTTTAGGTTTTATTTAGCATCAGAACTTGTTTTATTTGGTTTGATAATGTTCTGGGATCTAGAGAAGATAGTCGTTGTCCTATTTAAAAGTGAGATCAATTTGAATTTAGAAAAATCCATGATGATTAA